>VZUI01093652.1:0-66540 GCA_013401135.1 Cettia cetti
TTTTTTTTTTTTTTTTTTTTTTTTTTTTTTTTTTTTTTTTTTTTTTTTTTTTTGTTGTTGTTGTTGTTTGTTTGGGTTTTTTTGTTTGTTTTTTTTTTTTGTGGTGGTGGGAATTGTTTGTTTTCTTTTTAAAATTTTAACAGAAACTGTCAGTTTGTTGAAATCTTAAACTTTATTTATTTAGTTTATAAAGTTTAGTCTATGTTCCACACCACCAAGAAAACAATAAACCAGAATAACAAGAACCTTGAAAAGCTGAAAAAGGCTGAAAAAGTTAATAAATACCCTATTTAGAAATAAGTACCTACCAAAGAGCTCACATAATGACCATGTTAAAAAGGATGTGATTAACCTTGCTCAGTACTAAAAGTTTTGCAAAACCAGACTCCAAAGATGTTTCTGATGTGGGGAAGGTCAGCAGCGTTTATTAAAATTGCCATATTTCAGTATTGGCTTAAAATGCATTGTTGGACTTGAAGATGTTTTAAGGGAAATTCAGCTCATGGCACAGAGTCTAGGCTTAAAGTATCACATTCTCATGGGAGTGTCTTTTATGAGATAAACAGCCATTTGAATTTTTTTTTTTTTTTGGCTGGAGTACACATCTTCTGGTTTCATTTGCTTTCCATTTCACTTATGTGGCTTTGTCTGCTTTTGTACTACATACAATGCAAATTTCCCAGAGTTTGCTTCCTAATGTAGTCAAGAGCATCAGCAACCCAAGTGACAGAGAAGACAGCTCATACACACTCTACCACACTCTCAAAACCAAGCAAGAAAAAAACCCAAAAAACTCACCAAGTTGTGTGGTACATAACTTTGTTTTTAAGACACCCTGAACTGCTCCTGCACCCGATGCTTTAATAGAAAATTGTGGCAATGTGCTTTGAATCTGCTATTCAGATTTTACCTGGCACCTCCCTGTGAGCAGCTGACAAACTGTGAAACCCAGAGGTGCAAGCAGAGTGCTCAGGAGAGCAAACACACAGCAGAGTGCAGGTGCCTGTGTGCCCCTGCACTGCATGAATTCACTGCCATCCAAAGAGCAGAGCACAGCTCTCTCCTGCTCTGGAGAAGCTGCCAGTGCACTGCATGAATTCACTGCCATCCAAAGAGCAGAGCACAGCTCTCTCCTGCTCTGGAGAAGCTGCCAGTGCACTGCATGAATTCACTGCCATCCAAAGAGCAGAGCACAGCTCTCTCCTGCTCTGGAGAAGCTGCCAGTGCACTGCATGAATTCACTGCCATCCAAAGAGCAGAGCACAGCTCTCTCCTGCTCTGGAGAAGCTGCCAGTGCACTGCATGAATTCACTGCCATCCAAAGAGCAGAGCACAGCTCTCTCCTGCTCTGGCCAAGGGCAAGCAGTGCCTGCCAGTGCCACAGCAGCTTGTCCCAATCACAGCAAGAGAAAGGAGGCTGATCCACGTGGGCTGCAGAGCAGGGTGGGCGCGGACCATACTGCACACAGGAGTTTATGCACAGGAGGAAAACATGAGTAAAAGCACACATAGCTGCAGCTTTTCAATCAGAAGATTATCAGTTTATTTGCTAAGAAGAAACCTGAAGGAATAAAGAACAGCAAGCTCAGTTTTGAAACAGGAAAAAGGAATGTCAAGACATAAATTAAAATCTGTATTGCTGTCAATTACCCACCAAGAGAAAAGTCCCTGAGGCTTCCCTTTGGTATTAATGTAACTATTAAAATATTCATTGTTCTTTTCATATACAGCATGTTTTCTTTTGTTCTTTTCTTCAAGAGAGTCACTGAGATAATTACTTAATTACATAAGCAAGAACTTTAAATTCATAAGGGCTCTATTCTTGCAATGCTAATGTGAGAGATAATCTCTACTCTTTTGTCATAATATGTCAGTATTTACTTACAAGCAGCTATTTTTTAATCAATTAATCAATTGTATTTTAATCTGTCACATCATTGGCTTACACTGGTTAATAAAATTCCCCATCACAGATCAACTAGTCACAGAGCTCAAATGAGGAGTCACAGCAACAAAGCTTAATCCATCTGTATATTCAGCAAAGCAAGAAATGTTATTAATGTAATCATAAGCAGAAAGTAAAATGTCCAGAAATGACTGCATTATAGTCACTCACTTGAAGAAATTCCATTTATTCAAACAGACTCAAAAAAAGGCTGTAATCGTCAATGGGAAAAAATTTACATTTTCTCCAGTAAAGCAGTTTGCAAAAAAATTAAATTTTAACATTGCTAAAATTTTGAACATTTACCAGATAAAGGACTTTCCCTAATACTTATTCATGTAAGACCAATCCAACTAAATTTTTAAAATAAAGTCCAATTTGCTGCAATGTGATTGATTGGGACTACAAAGAGCTTCAAAAGATGCACATCAGGATGGCAGAAAATGTGCACCATGTTTACTGCAAGATTTAGCACAATAAAAACAAGTCTGCTTCCCCCTCCATATCTATCCCAAGTAAAGGTTGTCTCTATCCAAACACCACACTACCAACACCTCTGTCTCCCAGTGAGGTTCATCAGTATGCACGAGCTAATTACTTTATAAATCCAGCAAGCACAGAATGCATCACCAAACTGCTCTACATTGCAAGGCTAGTAATTGAATGTCTACTTAGAGGAGATTTGCTTTGTCCTAATATATCCTGGTAATGGGAGAGAGAAGAGTCAAATAAAGGCAGGTTAGAACAGAATGATCCTTGAATTCAGTAATAAGGTCCCTGGTTTTTACATGCACAGTCTAGAAGCTGTGTTTATTTCACTGACAGAATGTGGCTGGACGGCAAAGATGGTACAATTACCAGCTGCAAATCACCTAACCTGAAAAGAGGGCAATTTTCAGTTTATGGGTAATCACCAACAGACTTTTGCAACCTTGCAGAATGATGGTGGCTCCCAACACAGCCAGGTCACACCTGATGGGCTCCTCCATCTCACAGCCCTCTGGCGAGCTGCACTGAGCACGAGCAGGAATTCTTTACTGCAGTTTGACTGCTACAGCACCAAACCAGTACAAGCAGCACCAGGCTGCTGTTCCTGCTCTTGAAATACTAACTGATGAGATGCAGACATTTCACTAACTTCAGTAACACTGTTAGATATCCTTATTTTAATATTTTATATATCTTGCTTTACCTAAAGTTGTACAACTGCGATAAAAATAACTGCAAGGCAATATCAGCTTCATTTAATAGTGGGAGTGGTGATAAGGAAAAGCGTGTTCCAAGGAAAAACTAGAGTGCCCAGAGCAAAGCCAACAGGTGCTAAGAAAGAATGACAAAAACCCCCGAAAGTTTTATAATTGTAGATTATTTTCAAGGTGTCTAGTGATACCTGTATGAGATGTTTTTCATCTTACTCTCTGATCAAAAATATATTTTTTCAGGCTGATCATCCCCTTTATCCTGAGGTAAAAGAAACACTTGGAGAGAAGAGAGGGGAAAGGGAAAAAAACCAAACCCTGAGGTGTTGCAGCACTGGCAAACATTTCACTAACAAAAATAATAAACATTTAATTTGAAAAGAACACTATCTTCCCAAGCCTCACCTTTTTAATTTTTTTTAGAGTGAGCTATTTATTAGGCAATAAGAAAAAAGTGCAAATCAGACAGGCATGGAATGACATATGAGCATCTAGATAAATGGAGTAGGTTGAGGAGATTTAGTGGTGGAACTCACTGGCAGCAAAATAAAAATAGAAACATACCAATCAGGGGAAAATATTTAAATGGACCTTATTTGCAAAATCAGGCCCTGAGTCATGGATCCCTGTCCATGGGAACTCAGGCAGTACTGGAATGCTCTCTTGCATAGAGGCTTTCTTCAAAATGTGTTGTGTAAAAAAAGCTCTTTTCATGTCTTCCACCCTTATTTCCAGAGGTGGCAGTGCACATAGCATTTCCCAGCTACACCACTGACCTGGCAGCAATGTCCTGCAAGTAAATGCAAAGCCACCAGATTACTTCCCTGTACAGAGAAGAAGGGAAGAAAGATAAAATGTAGCTTTGGACAGGCTTAAAAAATTGGCAAGTGAGGATGAATGAATTAGGCAATAACAGAATATGTTCTCTGCTCCATTAAAGCACACCAATCCACAGATGATTATTACAAGCTGCTATTCAAATAGCAGTTGGAAGCCACAGTAATATCTTGATTTTAGTATCAGCTACTGATGAAATTTCAGGAATATTGCACTATTTAGAAAGACTGCAAGATCTAACAATCAAAAGAGACAATGCTTCAATTCTTCTCACCCTAGCAGTCTAAGGGCAACTGATTTTATCATGGGAGGGAGGAATGTGACTATATGCCCCGAGGGAATGGCCCAAGATAGAACAGGGTATTTCTTTCAGAATCGCATGAGCTAAAGAGGAAGATAGGATATTTTAGCTTAAACAGATAACTACAAATTAATGAACTGAACTTAATGTAGTTTAAAGTGCTGTTAGAGTGCCAAAGAGAAAGCTGCCATAGACTGATGCAGCTTTGTATGTATTCTGTATTTCTGATCTCCCTGGGACAGAAGTCAGGCACAAGCACACATATGTGTTGATTTTTACTGTTCAAGCACTGGCCCAATATTGGAGCAGAATGCCAAACTGGATTACGTTTTCTTTCAGTATCAATAGCAGCTTCTGAAAACAAAATTATTGTTCTAAGTTTTAACTCTCCAACAGAGCTGCCCTTAGTGTGTACCTTGCTGTTGCAATGGTATATTCTCCTGGCAGCTAACTGCCACAGCATTACTAAGCATCTAATTTGAAGCCATTACAGTTCATCAAGCGTTGCACTGAAACATTCTTAACACCTGGATGGGTAAATTGTTACCACCAAGGCCTCTCTAGTTCACCCAACTCAAGGTCTGCTTAAGCAGGGCTGGCAGTCATACATTTCATTTTAATGACCATTAGGGTGGATAATAATCCACCAATAATAATCCAGGGGACAAGCACACCAGCTGAATTCACAGCTCTCCTCTTTCCAAGATTCATGTTTTCTCTCACAATGCTTGCACCTAACAATAAGAAAAACATTCCATCTTTCATCAGGCCATAGAGAAAAATCCTTCTTTGAGTGCTTATGGCAAACCTTAAAAATCCTGTTTTCCTTCTAAGAGTAAGGCTTCTGCTGTGTATACTATTTTAAAACACTGCATTCTTGAAAATAAGTTTGCTTCTTGTTACATTTTTCCAGATTTAGTGAACTACCAGGCCTCATCCTTTAATACCATAACTGCTCAGAAGGAGACATAAAGCAGTGAAAATCTGGTACATAAAGTGTTCTATTTGTTACTGATGGGATGTTATTTAATTACTAGAAATATAAGAGAATTATGATTAAATTAGAATATTCTTCAGGGTGGGAATATCATATCATAGGGGAGATGATGTTTTATATCACAGTAAATCAAGATGTATTCTGTCATTTTGAATTAAAATTGATAGACTTTTTATTAACTCCCGTATCTCTCAGAGCACCAAGATTTGTTGCTGGTGTTTCAACCTAGAAGTTTTATTAAAGGTGAAAGTGTATAAATATTATAAATCTAATTTTTATTTCTGAAACATAATTAACTTTTTCCTCTGCTAAAAATTTATCACAGAACTGCATGTAGAGAAAAGATATTATACTGATGAAAAACATATTCTTCTCTTATATCCTATCAATTTACCCAGTAGTTCTGCTTCAATACATTTCAGTCAGCAACAAACTCCTTTCTAAATGTTTTACAAAGTTTCTGTAAAAAGTTTTAGTTTTTAAGGGAAGGGTAGGGAAAGCCCTCTACAGGGCTATGAGGCACAACTTCTTCCTTAAAACTGTGAAGGGCAAGGTAAACCACTATTATTCCACATCTGACTTCACTATTCCATTTTTTTTTCTGTCTCCTAAGTGATCACAGTCCTGGTCTACTGATCAGGAAGGTGTTTATTGCACAATAATTTGTTTTGGCCTCCATCCTTGGGCACAACATCTCCATTATCACACTAATGTACATTAAGTTTCATTGCAGAAGAGATAATGCAAAAAACCTAGAGCAATCTAGATGGTTAATGACTTCTCCTTAATATGCAGGCTATGTATCTCTAGTGACAAACACTGATAATTCACTTAGGAGAAGTGGGACAAGATGTAGGATGATTTAAGTCCAATACAACAACACAAATTGTCCTTGCTGTTAATCATCCAGCATCTTAAAGCCTTACACATTTTCACACCGGTATTTCAGTAGCTCAGTGAGATTGGCTGCAGGCAACCAGTGTTTGCAGTCATCCCAAATATCCTTCCCACTGCTACAAATCTGTTTAAGCACCCTCAACAAGAGATGTGCCTCCTCTTATTAAAACATTTCAGTATTTCGTTGATCTGATGTTTGAGATCATGAGTAACAAAACCATGGCAGATCAGAATACCACTAAAGCAAACTCCACAACAGATTTTCCTGCTTAGTGTTTCAAGGAAAGTGCTCACAGCAAAACCAGCTTTCAACACCACTGACCATCTTTCATTTTGAAGTGTTAGCTGAACAGGCTTTTTAAAAATGAACACAGATTATCACTAATATCAAAAAGACCCTCCACAGTATAATTACAACAGCTATAGGTGTAAAATCAGCCTGCCACTCGAAATTCAGACCAGACTCTCTCTTTTTCACAGGAACTTCATTTAGTACCAAAAAAAAAAAACCAGACACATCTATTTTGAAAAACCAGTTTGAGTCTCTGCAAGGAGCAAAGAAAACACAGCACTTTCTGAAAACTTAATTTTTTAAAACACTCTTTTCTATGATACATGAGATGAAAGCAATCATGTTCACCAAACACCTTTTAAATTCTTGACCTTGAACCTACAAAGACTCAGTACCATGAAAATTCTTCCACAGTCACAATCCAAACTAAAATTCTGATAGTACAAGGAATGTTTAGGGCCTGCTAGAGGACCTTCTGTACTGAGATGATGAAGCCACTGCCTTTGTCACTTTGCTCTGGTAAAGTTTGGTCCAGTTTCTAGAAAAGGCCATTGTCTGTTGGCAGGACTTTACACAGTAATATGCATGGGACTTCCCCAAGGTGTGCACAGCATCCCACTGAAAACTGCAAAGCTCAGTCCTGCTGGATTGAAATCTTCCATCTCAAAGCTCAGCAGCATAAACAAGACCATGTAGGAACACCTTGCAATTGAATATTGTTCTTGAATCTTACTTGATTTCCAGTACCACAAACCCTGTATCTTTTAGGAGGTAGAACTTTAAAAAAAAAAGAGTATAAAAAGAGGCATCTCTCCTGTCTAAGCAAAGAGGAATTGCTCAAAGATTGGTGTAGTATATTGATAGGATTATTTTCTCCTGAGATTTTTTTAAATTCTTCTGCCCTACAGCACAGTACCTTCAAAGTTCTCAGCTTCTTTTTAGAACATCATCCATTCTAAAGCATATTTGTCCTGTAACCTGATATGTGCCCTCAAGCTAAGGAGTCAGAAAGTATTTCATCTAAAAAATTTTTCTCAGTCATTTTTTTTCCTGCCAAATTGCACAATGTCTGGCTTTAGCATGACTCACATACCCAGCACTCTGCAGTCTGGGTTGTACTGTTGCTGCTAAGACAATTACAGAGCTGCAATATTTTGGATGGGACCACACTAAGGTCAGGAAAGCAAACTTCTCTAGTGTTACACACTAGAACACACTTGTCAATGGCCCAAAGATTCCCATACCAAAAAGAAAAGATGGGATTTTTTGGTTTTCTAACACGGTAGATGAGAGATGAAAGTGTTTTTGTTACAGGGTTGCTGTCTTCAGGATGAAGAGATATTGACAGCATAACTCTTACATCTCTCTCACACAGATTATTTGATTTGGGGCATTTCCTGCTCCAAGCATCACCTCTAAATATTGCCAAACAATTTGCTTTTCCTCAGACTCCACTATAATATAGGAAATTGAACAGAGCTGGGAGATCAGGACATTAAAAATCTGAATAGAAAGATTTGTGTAATATTAAATACTGATTTAAATGGTATAATTTAAACAGCCTAGTCAAAAAGAAGCTAAAAGAGATCAAGCACCAGCTGGATAGCAAAAACTTCTTAATCAGCTATTTTCATTAAACCAATAGTGAATCACAAAAGGCTTTGGCACCTGTGGCTGTTTTTGTGTTCCCCTCACCATCCCACGGTGGGAAAACAATTTATCCCAGTAACATGACATCAATTCCTCTGTTTCATCTTAGGCTTCACTCTATCTGTCCAAACACTGGCTCTGCAGCACCTTTTGAATGGTTTTCAAATTCCCCACTGGTTTAATAGAATTCATCATCAGAAACCATAGAAACTCTTCTGATAACAGCTCTGCTGAGAGAAATGGGACAAGTTTTGAAGTTACAGAGAAATGGTGGAAGAAGAACTGAAGGTGACCATTGGTTTGGTCTTGTCACTTGTGGCCAATACACTTTTGCAGCAACTAGCAGTAATCTGGCTGCATGAGTGTTGATTTTTGAGTTATGTGGAGACTTCAAGGGTTTTTTCCAAAACATTCCCTCATGTCCACCTGAAAGAAAATTTAATTCTCCGTTGAAGGACAAACAGTATCATCTGTTTAGTTTAAAACTCTCCCATTTCCCTCAATTACCATCCTATCTATTTGCAAGTAATAAAGAGATGAATAGCTTTTTAATTCGGAGAATTTAGGGCGGAGGAGATGTAATCTCTGCATATAGAAATAAGGGAGAGTGTTTGGACATGTGCCATCTGAGGACCAAAACTTCTCTGAAAATTCTCAAGCTGAGGTACTGCTACCCTCAGATTCCACACATAAAATCAGGGAGCCACAACTGGCTTACATAAAGATGATATAGACAATAACCATTAATAAATAAATTACAATGTACAATGTAGCAATAAATCTACCAGACGTGAAAGGCTTAGGCTTGCATGTTTTGTTTGAAAAGCAGGGATATCTAAGAAATACTTAAGAGCTAAATTGCAAAGCCACTATTTACAAGAAAGGCAATAGATTCTCCTTTTCCATCCAATGAATAGCTGAGAAAACCCCCATACTCTAGGGCATATCCTCAGCTGCAGCAAGTTAAAATAGCTAGGGGGGCACAGACACAGGTTTAACATAATTTTAGTTCTTCCCCATTGAGAATTTTGAATCCTCAAAACTCATCCCTCTGTACCATTACTAAGAGGCTTCCCACCAGTTCTCTCTGGAGCATGCATAGCACAAAATATGCATATAACATTTAATTCCTGAAGTTCTTTCAGCCCAGAGGTGATTTCTGCAAAGGAAGTGGGAGTGTGAGGGGCTTTCTTGAGTCCTGAGGTCTTTGAAAGATCTCTCAGTCAATGGAGGAAGCAAAACTGGTGTCAGTGAATGCCAAGAGGACCCTGATGGGGCTGACACAGCATAAAGGATCCCTCCCCGACCGGGAAAGAAGAACATCTGCACAAAGAGTGTCTAAATCCACACCAATGCAACTTTACTTTTTGAGAGACCAGAGCGCTGAGATCTGCAGACATCAAAGTGTAGCTCCTGAGGGCCACAGAGAAAGCAGTAATTCCTGCACATCCAAGTCTCCCATGCCTCTGGACCAGAAGAACACCAGAGATCCTCTCTCTCCTCTCAGGGCTTAGTGGAAAACAACACTGCTTCTGAATGAGCAACAACTCTTCCTCTTTTTAATTGCTGACATTTGTTAGCATGGTTACCAGAGTTATATTTGACCCACGGTTTTAAATCACTACGATTTTTCGTTTGAAAAATAGCACTGTAATGTTTCCCAAGAGCTGTAAAACATAGAGCTCAAATTTTAAACGAAAGTCAGCTTCATGGATTTCTTCAGTATTTCCCTGACATAACAATTAAAGCAAAGCAGAAAGCTGCTTGCGTCTTTAAGCAAACTGCTGCGGGGGAGGAAGGGAAGAGGAAACCATGTAAACACTCTTTAAATGTTAATTCCAGAGTTTAATTGTAGCTCGCTGCAAGCCTATTAAACCCTGACTAAGTGCACCTGACAGACTGACAACAGCATAATGCTAATGCATGCCAGTGAAGAGCAGTAATTAGCTTCTTTTAAAGGGTGAGATTTGGGGGGAACTGCTCACAGAACAAAAGAAAATGGAGGGAGGGAGAAGGTGAGGAACAAGAAGTTTTTTCCCGTTATACCCTTCTACATCTTATGTAAATCTCTGCAGAACTCTGGTGCCTCTCAGAACTGTGCTCCAAAAGCTTATGAAATGGCAAAAAGATTTCAGACTACTGGGCACAAGTCAAGGGCTGTTTAATTTTTATATTGTGATTTTTTGCATGGACTGTGTGAACAAACTAAGGTAACAGTGAAAGTGATGATAAAAAAAGACCCAGGAAGAGGGTGACTGGCTAGTCTGACGTTTCTACCAACTCCAGAGGCTGGAAACTTACTTATAATCTTCTAAAGAGTAGTCTTTCTTTCTTGCTAGCACTCCTGTGTAAATATCAACAGACAGAACTCCTTTAGCAGAATGGGAGGGAAGCAGAACTGGTTCATGTCAATCAATTAATATCTCATAGTAAGTAATTTCCTTTCTCTGAGTAGTTAAATTAAATTTAATTGGACATCCAACTTAAAAGCTAGTGACTGTGCTTTACAGTACAAGCTGATTTTTTTAAATTCTAACCAAAGATCAGATTCCTTCTCCAAGAAAAGGCTCCAGAGGGTTAGAGTACCAAAAAATTTAGAGAGTTAAGTGTAGCTTTTTAAAACTATAGAGAAGTATCCATTGTTACCTGTACATTGTATCAAGCCTGCTGTAACTCTGAAAATCTAATCTTGTTAAATTGTACATTTTATTAAAACATTTTAATCTATGTTTTTATTTCAAAACATGAATGGAGAATTTCATACTATATGTAGGTTATTTCTTTCAAACTGGCCATTGCAGCCTTCTTCCTATTGGATACACTCTCAGGATGCTCAACAATAACTAATAGTCCTATAAAATCCACACTACTTCCAAGATTCAAAATACAAGAAGTATTCTTGGTCCTGAGACTGTTTAAGGCAATTAGAATTCTTTCTCAAATCAGTACATGAGTGATCTAACAAAGGCACCTTCTGATTTTGACAAAAAGCTGTGACAGAAATCTGTGGCAGTGAAGAAATTCCAAAAGGTCAACAAGCTGAGACCAATGCGAACATAACTTATCTTCCATTTACAGCGAACATTTTGTTAAGACCAAGGAGCACTTTTATGAAAAGCAGTTCCAATATCTTAAACCACAGTAGACTGATTTCCCACTGCAGGAACATTTTTCTGCATTTGCTTCCTTATTTAGCTACCTTAGTGGAATAAACTTAAACCTATTTAAGCTAAAGAAATTAGACTTCATGAACATTTCCACTTTTATTAACCTTGCTCTGAATTCTTGCACATATCAAAGCAAACTGCCAATGAAACTTCAGTATCTCAAGTCATTGCTCTTCTAGACCATTGTCTTTTCCCTGGCCCTTAGCTTCAGAAGCAGAATGAAAGCAATTAGCTTGCATTTCCTTGGAAGAGTATTTTGTGCACCTGGTGGGAGACCTATCTCTTAAACGGCTGCCCCAGGAAAGGGGGCAAGTCCAAGAATTAAAGTGCCTCAGTAGCAATAACTGCACAAGCTGTTCCATTGGCTCTGTGCTTGCTCTTTGTTAGATACCACCTTGCAAAAGAACAGAAGGCAACAGAACCCTAAGAGATTAAAAATAGTAAGGAAATAAAGACCTAGATTGTGTTCTACAAGGGGGGATACTAAAAGCTCATGAAAAGAGTTTTCTGGTTTTGTTTTTTTCTTTTTCATATCCCACTCTACCTGTTTCAATTTTTTTCAATTCATTGTTGGATAGAAATTCCACATTGGAACATCAGTTTCTTATTTTGAGAATTCTTATACAAGTGGAAAATACATTTGTAGTTTTCTTTGAGATGTATTGCACACTGAAAGACACTGGGATTTTTTGGATCCATATGCCTCTCTCTGGTTGGTGGTGAAGCACATCTGTAAGCAGGAATCAGAGGAGTTAGCTTGCTTTTAGCTTTTGTAAGGAAATTCCCACTAAAATGGATCCTTTTACTGTTGGACTCATTTTTTGACTTTAATGATGCACCAAAATTTTTTTGGAAGCTTTTGTTCACAGCTGCCTCTGTCCCTGAATCTGGATCTCTTCCACCATCTCAGATACCTTGCAGGTATCTGGCTGTGGTGATTCGTTTGATCATGCCAGGTTCCTCACTGTGTCACCATGTGTCCATGGTAGAGCAGCCACTTTGCAGGCCTGGGGTTTCTCTCTCAGTTATCACTTGACATTTAGCCTTTACGAGAATCTCTCAGTGTCAGGTGCTCTTTGGCATGGGCCACCCTCCTAACAAAAGTGTGTACAGCTGCCCTTGGGGATCTGAAAGGCTCCCTAGAAACAGGTAGAGAAACTTCAAGTGGAATGGCAAGGCTGCCCACTGCTCCTTTTGTCACTTGCTATTATTCCTAGGCATGATTACCATAATTCTCTCCAGACAGAGCATTCAGTGCCCCATCCTACGAGCCAGTAACCAGCTTCTATTTGTCACAGCTAGAGGGTCTGATCAGCAGGGGCACCTAATACATCCAAATAGGATCTCTGCAGTAAATTACAGATCACCACAGTAGACACAGCCATCCTGCCAGATTTCTGAACATAACTCCTTATCATGTCAGCTGACTTTCACCCACCATGTGCTGTACTCTCACTCAAAGCACCAAGCTGAGAAGTCTCACAATCTCTCATTTTCTATTTTATTTTCCCATGACACCTGGGAGGACAGCCAGAGAAATCTAGCCAAATTACTAGAACTGTACAGGAATAGCACTGAGGAGTACTGCAGTTCTCCAAAACATGTCTAAGGACAGCATGTTACACTTTTCTGAGCATGAAGAACTTAGGACGTTTTGTCTTTTCTCTTCCTCTTGAAGAATTTCCCCATTTTCTTTTACATAAGATCACCCCTTTGAATAAGCTGTGATTTCTAACCTTAGTCTTGTAATGAGACAAATCTCTTGCCAGGTTTTCCTGTGTACACCACGTATTTATCCAACTTTGTACTTTAGAGACTAAGGAGAAATACCATTAAGAAGAAAAAAATGTACCAATCTGAAAATGAAGGCTATCATCATTTTTAAGCATGAGAGTTGATTTCTGATATCACAAAGTATGATATCCTCTGGGGACAACAGACAAAGTGGTTGATGAGAACATATTCAGTTTGGGGAAAAATGTCTTCTAGAATTTTTTTAATGAGCTTTTAAAATATCTTTATAATGCTATGGTGCAATTTGCAGACAATACTAAATCAGAAAGAGTTGTGAATATCAGTCAGAGCTGAGAAATGTTAGTGACATTAGTGACTCATGACACAATATAGAGCCAGAGGCACTAGTGGGCAGAAAATGACAGCATGAGCTTCAATTTAGAAAAATGCACATTAAAAAACACCTAGGGACATAGAAATCAACGTGTGGCTGGCTATTCAGAGTGGAAGAAATCTAGAAAATGCAACAAAAGAGAAGTGTGGGTGATAGAAATCCCCACACTGCAGAAATCCCAAAAAACAACACAGGATCAGTGCAGTTGCAGACTAAAATCCATGGAGACAATGCATTGCAGAAATGATAATTGCTTGACCTTTGGCCTATTTTTAGCATGAACACACTACAAAGAATTAATTCAGTGCAGGAAATAATGTTAGCTGTAAGACTGACAAATTGCAGTGTGTTAAGAAAAGACCAGCAGAACAGATTAGAGCATGGAAGAAATGATTTATGATGGAAAATATATATAATTAAATATTTATCAACCTGGGTAGCTGAAAATGGAGACAGGATAGGAAGACATAACAATCTGAAAGGGTATTAACAATGAAAAGAGAAGATGAATTACACACTCCCATGTCTGCAGTATGCTGGCTTGTGGGATTGGGTTCTAGTATAAGTTTTAAATACTGAGCCCTAGGTTGTTACTTAGTGAGGCAAGAATCCCTCATTCCTTGAGCTCCCACAATTTTTTTTCCCATCTCACTCCTCAAACATCATCTCACACATTCAGCCCTATCCCAAGTTATTGTACTCTCCCTCAACTCCTTTGCTCCCAAATTCCCAAAGCTTGACACCATCTCTGTGGTCTGGGATGGGGTGGAGGGGTTAGACCCTTCCCACTCAAATTTTGCTCTATTGAAACTGCAGAGCAAACTTCTGTAAGGGCACTTCAGTCCCATCCACATGGGATAAGTCTCTTCATAACCAAATGCAAGAAGGACACGAACATTTTCCTGTCTCCAAAAGATGACCCATCAGAGCAGAGTGTCTGATGAGCCCACCTGTAGATGAGAGAAGGCAGCTGTGGCCAGGGTCATGTGAAACCCCTGGGACAGGATGACTTACAGCAGATTACTCAGTGTTGTACACACAAGCTATTGGCCCCAGAAGGCAGTGCAAATATAGCACAACTACATGCTTCTACCTCCTCTGTTAAACCTTTAACCAACTGATGGAAAGACTAGGAAAGTTAACCATGACAGGAAACCTCCATCAGACATGTCATTAAATGTACCAAGGCTGCTCGACTTGAACAGTTTTGATATTACACTCCAATATTTCAAATTTTCAATCATTCTCACACTTAGTATTTTCTTGTGATAATTCAGATGTATAAGATGTATGACACTAACTTTCTAGGCTTCACCTGATAATCTCCTGCATTTACACATATATCTTCGAGATATCCTACAACAACTAGGTTTATTGAAGAATCTATCCAGGGCTGATAATATTGGTTCAAGATTTACAAAAATTTCTGGCAAACTTATATTCAGTATCTGAGAAAAGTGATGAGTGATGATGGTATCTTCAGAAGGAGAAGGGATTTCTTTCTCATATAGGAATAATGAAAATCCTTGCACTACTCCAAGAATTCTTATAATGCTCACAATTGCAAGTAACAAGTCCTCTCATGATGTATAAAGTACTTTTGGTTATCTTGCTCAACATCTATGGGATAAATAATGCCCCAGATTGTCACTTCCATTTTTTAAAGGCTCCCCACAGACATATTCCTTGGCCATCTGTTCTCTGGACCTGCTGTAAATGGATGTCTGCACCATGCCTGACCTGCTGAGACAGACAGCTACCCCTGGCTTCATGGCTCTGTACTTGCCTCCCAAGAAGGGCATTTTGCAAGAAATTAATGACTGGGAACTGTCACAGAACGCTATAAAATTATGAATGATACCAAGACAGCAAATGGGAAATTAATATTTATTAGTTCCCTTCATACCAGCCATATAAGCAGATCAGCGTTATTGTGAGGCAGCTTGCTAAAAGAAGCTAAAGAATGTACAAAATAAGAACATTTGAAGCTCCTTATTGAGACAGCACCAAGACCCAAAATACACACTGATCCAAAATGTAAGGAAAATAAGTAATGGAAAACACATCCAACAGTATCCATAAAAAGTTATGCATGAGCAGCTTCTGATTTGAGACATCCCAAAAGTACTTCCCAGAAGTAAGACAAATATCCCAAAGAGAGGTTTTTATATATGTGTAATGATTCTTACCTTCACAGGTTGTTGTCACAAGCAGGATGCTGAACAAGGAGAACTTTTAATCAAACCCAGGATCCCAGCAATTATATTTTGTTTTCAAAATTCTATACTTCAGAATGAAATACATTTAATTATCACTCCATCACCTCTCAAAAAACCCCTCCTCTATCCTAGGAGTTAAAGTGCTTTACCACACAATTACAGAAGTACCAATCACTAAACAGAACCACCGTATTTAGCCTATTTTTGAGCAATTTTACAGACAGTATTTGATTTCCTCCCTTTTCAAGCATCACACCAAGGAGCTCTTTCTTAGTCACACAGGCCACATTAGTTACAATGCCCACACCTGAATTCACAGTTGAATCCAATTCAGAACTACTTTACTATTTCCAGACCTTCTCTACCACTTGTTTCTTAAATTTTGAGTGTATCTTAGTCCTCCTTTGATGCACCGCTTCTCTCTTTTCTTTAGCATCTGAACCCTTTCCACATTTAAGAATTTGTCTTTTGTTTAAGTTGAATACCTTGAAATTACCCATTTCCAAGTTCAATCATCTCCTCCCTTATGCTTTCAGCCTACTGTTCCTATGCTTTAAAGAAATTTGGTCACCAGACAACTCACACTACTGAGGCTAAGAAGTGAAAAGAATATTAATTCAGCAGAAAGTATCATCCTATAAATCTAGTTGTCACTTGAAAAAAATCATCTGGGGAAGAAAAAAACCTGAAAAACCCTTACTTTTTTTTCTAACAATACAAAGATTAATCCAAAGAATAATGCCTACTGCAATTTATGAATCAGTATTATGTCAATCTACAGTGAGGAATTATTTTTGAAGAACACAATTTTTATTATCTTTTAAAAGTTACTGTACATGTACTAATTATTAATTACTGTGCATTACTAAGTTACATTAAAATGACAACACAATCTCTTTAAAACAAAGGTCAAATTCAGTTTCTTGCCTACTACTAAAATTATATTTTGCTTCATATGCAGAGCTGCAAGAAAAAATTCTAAATTATGTGTTCCAATTAGCTACAGATGCTGATAGATTAGCACTATCAAAACAAGAAATAAAGATGTCAGTGTTGCTAGACAACCACTTCTCTTTTTAACTCCACCAATGACGCAAGCTGTAAGAGCAGAGAGAAAAATTTGCTGTCATGCTTTAGGAACCTCTGCAGTTATATATATGATGAGACTATTTTTCTAGTTTTTTTAAAATATAAAAACAAATACTCATGGTCAACTTAAGTGACACCTCAGATTTAGCACTTGCTGATAAAAATGTTATACACAAGGTTTCTGTGCTACAACAACTTCATTATGGTATTAAATTGATGCAATACCAATTAAAAAGTGTGGGGCTTGAAAGTCAGTTTAAATCTGTTTTAATTAAAACATGTGTATGGGATTCAAAAACATGTATTCTGTATCTACCTGTAAATTGCTGCTGGTACTACATACAGTGTAATCATTTTACCAGTGGTAAATATATTGAGTAAACAGAGGGTCAGCTCTGGAGAAAATGTTATATGTGATCTATTACCACAAAAGATTCAAGTGCAGGTATTTTGTTCTGTAGTATAGCTTTTAATATATCACTAAAAGCTATACTCTGTCTAGAATTTTCCTTTTTGCTCCTCTCTATCAGCAGAGACATGTCCAAAAAATGTGTCCTAGATCACTTAACTGGTTTCCCTACCACTCTTCCAGATTTACATTAATTACAGTTATTACTGTAGTTTTGAAAAAAAAACCAAAAAAACAAAAAAACAACAAAAGCACTTACAGCACTTACATTCCTTTTCTCCCATACAGACAACACACAATAAAAATAATTATTTAGGTAACTGAAATGCTAATGTGGCACAAACTTACTTTTAAAAACAGATTAAGCAAAGTGTTCAAAATCAAGTGATGCAGCAGATGTCTCACCAAGCTTTACAAGTTCTGTATTTCAGCCATTTATGAAGGGAATAGAAAATGTTTGACACCTTTGAATAAATGTGAGGGCAGAAAGGATTGCAAATAATTGGTTCAAAGACAGACAACCTTTACAGCCTTTGCAATACATATTTAGGTGATAATAGGGAGATACTATTCAAATCCCCCATTATTGTAATGTCTCTTGCTGGTTGGAATCTATTTGGAATTTATCTATTGGTTGTAAGGAGTCACAAAAGCAAAAGGATGATGAGATCAATTTCAGAAAAGGTTCTGATGTCTCAAATGAGCAGCTGCAGAGCCCAGCCATGCTCAGGTCAGTTGTACAGAATCAAGAGTTGGGTTTTTTAAGCTGCATGAAGTCTCTGTGCAGCTGAAGGGCAAGTAGCAGTACAGAGGGATTCAGAGCAGTCCTAAAAGGATAAAAGAAGAAACCTCCTAAATTGTTCTTTGTTTCCTCCACCCTAACATTTGGTGGCAATGCAGTGCACATTCCAGAATAATGTGCAAAAGGGAAGATGAAAGACAGTGCTACATGGAGCCTATGAAAAAAATTAGACTCTGTGCTTGTGTTTTGTCTTGCATGTTTTTTTCCCCCAGTCTCATTTTTGCATTGAGATTGGATTAATTTGGTGCAGGCCAAGTCATTGAAGCAAGATTTTATCATCTTGCTGCTCATCTATCTCATGAAAGTACTGAACATTTACCTCTCCTGCTACAGTATATGAAATGACCTCAATAAACACTTTAGAAAAATAGATAAAAGTACATTTTCATCTTGAAACTGGCCAAGCAAAATCAATTCTGCATAGATCATGTTTATTAGACACAGGGAAACTGATAGCCTGTGGGTTTAATCTATGAAATTATACACACTCAAACATGCATCTCAGAGAGCAAAGCAACTTGGCCAGGGTTCACAGTGA
Organism: Cettia cetti; assembly: GCA_013401135.1. Taxonomy (NCBI): domain Eukaryota; kingdom Metazoa; phylum Chordata; class Aves; order Passeriformes; family Sylviidae; genus Cettia; species Cettia cetti. The sequence continues at coordinate 18,471 of VZUI01093652.1, forward strand.
GATTTGCAAGTGCAGTTTTAAAAGTTCTGTGTTCATATCTTCTTCCATAATATCAATGAAAAAAATTTCAAATTTTAATCCAAAAATCTATCAGTTTTATTGCAGTTTCCAGCCCGTATTCCAGAGCCGTGGAAGCCTTTTCACAAGATCAGCTACTTGGGTTTACAGCTTTCCTTTTGTGAAGAGCTGCATGCTCAGTACTAACGAGTCTACAAAGATTCAAAAGCTTCATCCAGCTGTGAAAGGCATAATAAAAAGAGAGGTAAGCAGAATTTTGTAGTAGAATAGTTCATCTACTGAATTTCCAGGGTTATTTTTCCTTGTGGAAATAGGCAAGAAGTTTTTATTTCTCAGCAGGTAATTCTGAGATGCTGGTGGACATGCTTGTTCTCCACCCATATTCTGGTTCTGTCAGGGTAACATCTTTAATAAAAGCAGGTTGTCACCTTTCGTGTTTAAACTCATGTAATAGTGATAGCTAATAAGGGCCATTTATTCAGCTGCGTGACTGGAAAAATTAACATTATAGCCTGTAGAAGGCTTAATCTCCTAAATATCAGAAATTATTTTTGCACACATAAATTGCCCTTTCAGTATGAAGAAAGGATTTAGATGTTGATTACTTACTTCAATATTTTTAATAAATCACAAAGCAAAAATTACAGAAAACAAATTCCCAAATAAAGAAAGATTTCATGCAGTTTATGTCTATTTTTCTATATATTTCTTTAACATTTTATGTGAAAAAAGCAAATTTCCTTTAAGACCCTGAAGATTTTAAAAAATCCATATTCAGATGTTTTGTGCTGTTTTGCTGATGAAATGGAAGATGCAGGTTGTTATGAAACAAAAAAAAAAAGGTAGCTGACCTTTAGATCTTACAGAAAAATCTTTCATTCATAAAACATATTTTGAAACTAACTGAAATTGATAAATAAGCAAATGAAAACTATTGTTATTTGCTGATATTATTAAAAGTGAATTGAGCATTCAGGTATTTGAAAAGAAGCAGACACCAAAAGAGAAATAATGTGATGGGGATTCTTGAAACCTCTGAATCAAACAGAGAAAGAATATTGAATCAGAAAAAAAAAAAAGACAAAAACCTCCCAGCCAAACTTGCTAATCAGTTAATTGAGAAATACTCACAGAGGAAACAAATTATTCCTTCTAATCAAACATCATTTGCAGAAGAAATGAAATCACATTTGACTGAAAAATGGCACAAAACCAGGTGAACAAAAAGATAAATTTGAGATAATTGAAAAGATAACTGCAAAGTCAGGGAACAGAACACAGGTTTGAGGTCTAATCCATTTCTTGGACATTTTGAAGCATGGAAGAGTTGGTTGAACAAATTAATATGCTCAAGTGGTGTACATGGAGACTAAGATTAGTAGATTTTGTATCAATGTATTTTAAAATTTTACACATTTTAAATTCATACAGGTCCTATTTGGAAAAATGGCAATATTTATTGCGCAGGAAAATATGACCATATTCCCTCCTTTTCTTTAGAAAGACCATGTCTTTGAAGTCTCAAATGCTGATATTGTAAAATAAATATTAATGACCTATTTGTCTACAAAAAAAAATAGATTCTTTAAGTAAACAGATTAAAACTTACATTGTATGCTGAAGAAATATTAGCTAGTTGGGGAATAAAAAAGATAAAAAAACCCAAACCAAACAAACAAAACCACAAAAGAAACAGAACCTAAACAACACCTCAAATTCAGTTTGTTTGGGCTTTTGAGAAAGCCTTGAATCACAAAACCTCTCCTGATTTATACTTCCTCAATTCAAAGCCTCTCTTAATATACACTTTCTGACCAGAAACTGTGAAATAATTTTTAATGCAGATGGACTGAAACTGGAATTCAATGAAACAAAGTATCAAAGAAAAGCAATGGAAAGGAAAAGCAATAAATTTCCCAAAAGCCTACACTGAAAGAGATTACCCATGCAAGATGTTTAATTAACTTCTTTTATGAAGTAAATTTACTTTATTAAGTAAACTATTCACAGCTACTGCAGTGTCCTGTTCCCATGGGATGTTGATTCCTGTGCACAGAGGGAGCACAAACAGGACAGCAGGTTGGTGGCTGGGGCTGCAGCGTGTCTGTCTGTCTGTCCCTGGAGAGCAGCACAGCCAAAATTCATCAGGTCTGCTACAGCCCAGTCTTGCAAACTGAACTGATGTCTTCAGCTGCTCTAAGCACAAATTTGGTGGCAACATTAAAAGTAGTGCTAATAAAGGCTTCTTAGCAGCCATGAGCTTTGTCTATGGCTAATAAAAGATGGTTTGGTCCAACTGTTTCCCTGGGTGTAGCTCTTCCTATACATCTGTTCTCCTCTGTTCTGCTGTCCATGCCCTGCAAATAAAAGGCCTGTTGACAACTGATCTTATCTTGGATAGCAATATCTTTTTAGCCATAAACCAGTCAAATTAATAACTACTATTTCTGAGTTATGTCCAAAATTAAAAATATTATAAATCTAGCACATGGTGTGAGTCCAGAGGAGGCCACAAAGATGATCAGAGGCTGCAGCACCTCTCCTATGAAGACAGGCTGAGAGAGTTGGGGTTGGTCAGCATGGAGAAAAGGAGGCTCCAAGGAGACCTTATTGCAGCCTTCCAGTATTTAAGAGCAGCTTACAATAAGAGAAGAGGGACTTTTTACATGTGCAGATGGAGACAAGGGGGAATGGTTTAAAACAAAAAGATGAGGATTTAGATTAGAGGTAAGGAAGAAATTATTAATTCATATGGTGATGAGGCCCCAGCTCTGGAAGGGTTCAAGATCAGGCTGGATGGGACTCTGAGAGGAACCTGACCTAGTGGAAGGTGTCCCTGCCCATGGCTGGGGGGCTGAAACTAGGTTATAACTTTAAGGTCCCTTCCAACACAAAACATTCTATGATTCTACCATTCTATGGTCTGAAAAGAGCTCCAAGCTGGCTAGACAGAAGGACTCCTCAAGTAGTTCCCAAGGCTGGATGAAAGTCCAAAGTTACTCAATTTTAGTTATTGCTTCTTCCTAACCAGAATAGTGAAAGGAAATGGGAAAGATATGCCTCCGTTGCAAGCCTTGGATTAAGAATAGCTCCACATAACACTAATATTATGATTATTTTTCCACTACTTGAACTATTTTGGAAAGAAAATACAATGTTGTTGCAGAAAGAGCAGACAGATGTTTGGGTTAAACTTCTAAGACACTGAGGCTTACATAAATTATCAGCATTTATATTTACAGTTTATTTTTCTGATCTTTATTTTCATGATCACCTCAGTGTATGAAGGACAAGGACAAGACAGAATTCAAACTGCTGGATGCCATACCTGAGAAAAGTTAATTGCTTTGTTCAGTTTTAACTGCTATATCAATACCAATGAAAAGATGTGTTTTAAAAATTATTTCAACAATGTCCTAAGCATGGATGTTCAGATTTCAAGTTCTACTGATATTGAGATTAGCATATGATATGAGGAAACTCTTCAGGTTTCCCCTTCTAGGAAAATTACCCAGATTATTTATTTTTAAACTTTAAAATCTTACCATACTTAGTAAAACACTGATTGCAACTTCTGCATTGGAAAAACAATAGCTGCAAACTTACTCAGAAGTCAGGGGAAAACATTTCTCCTGGCACTCAAATATGCATGACAGGAATACAGCTGCACTTAAATCTCTCTCACCATTCAATTGGGCAGCTAAAAGGAACAGCCATGGTTTGTCTAACAGATGTACAGGTCTGGTCTTCATGAGGTTGGAAAGACTCACACGACCATGTCTTCGTGTTCAGGTTTGTGAAAATTAAAAATGACATCCAAATGTCCTAATTGGGCAAAGCTAAGAAACAGCACACTCAGAACTGTCAGCATTAATCCAACTGTCGCCCTCTTTACATCTCTCTCCATTTCTGCCATTATATAGAATTATATTCCTGATACTACAAACCATTTCTGACCAATATATGTAAGAACTGAGCATGAAACCTTTCAACAAGATTCACAGTAAAATTCACAATTCACAGTAAAAATAAATGCATTGCACTTGGTTTAGAGTTAATTGCATAAACTCGTATCAATTTTTGCTGTTATTCATACTTTTAATATGGTCACTGACTATAATACTATATTTTAGAGGAAAAAATATTAGACAGAGAAAAGTTTTCCTCTAGTTCTCCATTATAAGACTCTTTTGACTTTACCAAATTCTAAACAGCTTGACCATGATTTTCTAGGCTGAGCACTTTTCTGATACAGAATTAGATTTATGTGTGTTCATATGTAAGGGGGAAAAAAGGGAAAGCACAGTTTAGAATTTACTACCATATAAATAAAACCTGGAAGACAGTGAACTATTCTAATTAGATAATCTATTAATCCATTTTGTTTATTCTTGAAAGACATTTTAGGAGCATGTGCAAGGAAGTTTTCTCCTTACATACAAGTTTATTCAAGCTTAGAAACAACACTATTTTGACAAAAATATCAACATAGAAAAAGAAATTATGCAAAATATTACAAATATAATTTGATTTATAAAAACATTAAGAATGAGGCAGCATTTCTGCTTGTAAAACCACAGTATGGATAAACCAGAGTCAATTTATATAATAGGACCTCAAGAACAGATGATATAGAGGTGCTTCCAGAGGAAAACTGAGACAGCTTTACATATCATCAGGATAGAACATAAGCACCTAGATATCTCTGTTTTGTAACTAGAAAAACAAAAAGATCCAAGATTCCTGTTCAAGAAGAATAATTTTCCAGGTGGAAAAGAAATGAAAGAGAGAGGAAGAAAGGAGGAAAAAATTAACAATTATAATACAGATGTTTATTGATTTTGAAACTGACAAAAGCCTTTACTTTTTTGTTAGTGGCTTTGGAGAAAAGCAGTCTTAGGCTGGAAAATATTATTGGGTGGAGTAATAGTGAGTTGGTTTGGGAAAAAAGGAACAATGGTATACTCTGGATGTCAAAAATGTAGAGACAAATGCCATGTATTTTTTAAATTGCTAAAGGAAAATATTATTGGGTGGAGTAATAGTGAGTTGGTTTGGGAAAAAAGGAACAATGGTATACTCTGAATGTCAAAAATGTAGAGACAAATGCCATGTATTTTTTAAATTGCTAAAGGAAAAATAATTGTTGAAAATCAACCTAGTAGAAGTCTGGAAATTATACTGAAACAAATATCAGTAGTCATGACACATTTGGAAGATGACCAGGAAAAATTAAATAAATCCTTAGCCTTTATTCCATAGAAGACTGGTGAAACAGAGACTGAAGCATCTGTGTACTGAAATGGAACCATCCACGTGGATGTGGAAGCAAAACTTAGAAAAGAAGTATGAGGGCAAAGGTCCTGGGTGACCCCTGGCCCAGATTTCAAAGGAACTAATATGTGAAATTATAAATGCATAAACAAGGTTTGCAAATAACATTAACTAACCTGCTCTACAGGTCCCTAGCACAACTGGAGAAGAGAAAAAATCATACACATTAAGACATGTTAAGAAACTGAGATTACATAGCCTGGCTTCAATAATATGTAATCTTCAGGAGAAAGCAGATGGACTTAGGAATAAATCCATAATTTTAAAAGGTGAATTATTTCAAAATAGTATTTTACTCTAAAACCAAAAAAACCTTGTATCACTGTGACTTCAATACATCTAGTCAGTAAGCTTGAAAAAAAATCACTCCTTTAATGAATACATGCCACCAATTCTGAGATATCCCATACTCCAACCAGAACTTTCTCAGTCCTGTGCTTCCTGTTCAAAACCCAGATTTTAAGCAGGTAAAACCAGAATCATCTGGCGCTAAAAATTTTCCCTGAAATTTTACTAGAAAAGGATAACCCTTGAGCCTGATGCCATGGTGACTGGGCTATGCTGTCACTACGATGCCTAATGTATCCAGGAAGGCAGGAAATCCTTAAGAGGCTGAGCCACTGGCCGGGATGGAGGAAGGGACAGAAAGAGAGTCAACAGAAAATAAACGAAGGACAGACAAGAAAACCAATGTGAACTTTACTAAGATTTTGAAACTAAGTCACAGATAAGTTTCTTTATCATTACAAAGGTTTACTCAGAAATAACAGCAAGCTCTAAACCACTCCTAGTGTTGTAAAAATAGACTATCTCTTACCACTGGTTGCCCTATTTCTGCATTATCTTTTTTTTTTTTTTAAATCAAACCCAATTGTTCTGTATTGCTGTGACCTGAGAGGCCAGACTTCAGTCAAATCCGGCATCCCTGTGTGATTGCTCCAGCTCTCCTCAAGTCTCATGCAATTAAAAGCATCAAGACTGACACACATTAATGACAAAAAGTTAATGCAAGGGCTAATTGAGACCATCTCCCTCACAGGCCATTTCACAACATTAATAGCACGGAAAGCAGCAGTTAATATGTAATTAAATTTCCGGGATGCATGGGCTATCAAAACCAGGGTGCTGGAACCCTCCTTCACACCTTTTAACCTCTCATTACCTCTCGAGCCCAAAATAGCCACTGTGCTTGGCAATTCTCTGTTAATACCTTCCCCTACAGAAGCAAAGTGGCTGGCACCAAGGACCAATTCTGCCAGCAGCAAAAGCCAGCTCAGTGAAGCAAGCTGCATTTTCTGAGCTTTACTCATCAGGGAGATACCAAACAACTCATCACTAAATACCCTTTTGGGGTAAAGGTATGTAAATGTTTTGCTAACAGCAGATATCAGCCTTTCAGAATTCTGGGCTCTGAACAACTTATTCTAATGTATAATTATATTCCTCTGACAAAATTAACTGATTTCACTAACAAAACAAAGCATTGAAATTTGAATTCCTTCTGAATTCCTTCCCACAGTGCAGGAATAGAAAATTATTCCAAGTGAGAATTGCTGGTGTGAGGTTGAGAGAGATGCTTCCACAGTGTTTTAGGGAGACACTAAGATTTTGAGAGGCAGGTCCTCATGTATATCACTGCTACATAAACAGGAAATCAGAGGTACATTTTCCCATTTTGGGCACACAGTCTGAGCTACCTCAAGTTTCTGGAACAGTTAGCACTACCCAAATATCAGTCTGGGCACTCGTCAGTAGGAGTGCACTCGCCACAGGGCACTTCTAATGCTTTTGAATAAACAGCAGAAAATCACTCATGCCAGCCTCTGATAAGAGCAAAGCCAAAGTGTACTGCTGAGAAAAGGCATCCAATTTATCCCTGAACCCACATAAATACTCCTTATTGAACCATCTGTTCTCCTGACATCAGACTCCTTGGGCCTCTGGGTTTATTTTAAACTTAAAATTTATTTGGGTTCTATGGCAATCTGAAATGAAACCTTTTAGTATTCTGGAATAACAATTGACATGGCAGATTTCCCAACTCCTCTGAGTCAGGGATGGACCCTTTGTCATTCAATTTAAGGTATAAATTTAAAGTTGGTTTCCAGGAAGAGTCTTAACTCCAAATAATGCCAGCTTCTGAATCCATCAACCAGCTGAGGCAAATTTTCATTCATCTGGATTAACCATTTCCAAACTGAACACATTTCTGGTGAGAAAGGAGGAGGAAAGAAGTGCTAACCTAGAATTTGAATGCATTGTTAATTTCTCAGTGTAAAAAAATACTTGTTAAAGAATTTTCAGCCTCAGAGATTTTCGTTTTTCTCAGTTCTAGGAAAATGTTGAGAGTTTTGCTTTTATAACCCCTTAATTAGTCTTCTAAAAGCACCAATGCCCAAAATATCTTTTTGTTCCAATTTAACAGAGGAAGAAAAAAAAAATTAAGGCTCAAGTCCTTAAAAACAACCAAACCAAAGAGATCCTTTTTTTCATGAATGCTTCAGACACCAAAGTACTTTTTCGCAGTGAAAACTGCAACTGAACTAAGCCACAGTATTAAAAACACTTTATAAAATCTGCTTTCAAGGGCTCAGCATCCTTGTAAAATCAGGTAGTGTACCTTATATGTCAAGGCTATTGCTTTAGAAACCTGAGATCATCTCCTTGATGTGCAGGGATATTGAGTCACTGGTACAGCACTGAAGAATAAAGTTCACTTGAATGCTCTGTGGGAAGGAGCATCCCTCTGTTTTCTAAAGTATCCTCTCATGTGAGAAGAGTGAGAGGCAAATGTTTTCAGAGATGGGTTGCCCACCTCATAAACTGAGATGTGGGCAGACACAACAATTGCTTGAAAAGCTGCTGCAGGAACAGGAAAGAATTAATCAACTCCCCTTAGCCATGATGAGGACAAAAAGAGAAAATCAATGTATTTTGTCAGGGCTATTTTCACGAGGCATTGTGTTAGACATCAGGTAGAGAAAACAACCAACCCCAAACTTCCTAAAAACAAGAATACTAAACTACTGCAATAGGATGAGGACAGCAACTCACAAATCCATAGCAGTGGAGCATTCAGAGAGTCCAGGCAAAACCCAAAAAAAGGTAGGCTGAGCTGCATTGTGAAATAGGAATAAAATAAATCCAATTGAGTGCCTTTTTTCTAAACTGTGATTTTAAAAAATCTTCATCTTTTCACAAAATGGAATTGTGAAAAAAAGTACAATTTCAGCTTTTCTACCAGCTTCAGCAATCATGAAATATTCTCCCCAGTTAATATTACAGCTTATTTATCTACAGACAAAAAACTTTTTGGTTTTTTTTTTTAGCATGGTCTTGTGTTCCATCTCCATGAGGTTCTTCACATTTCAAACAGAAACACAAATATCTACACACAGGTAATGGCAGCTGTGTGCAGCTGCCTTTTCAGCCAAAGCAATCATTCATATCATTTATTTAATTGGTTTTTAAAACATAATTTTTTGTATTTATAGACACATGGACATAATAAATGCCATTCAAAAAACCCACTGGTATTACAGTAAGTTTAGATTCTTGAATGCAAATACATTTTAACATAAAATGTAATATTTGGGGCTGCAAACTGAAGAAAGAAAAGATACAACTTTTGTAGTGGTTTTGCATTCTGGAGTTGTACTTTTTAAGTCAATGATTTCTGTACATAGCAGATCACCACTGAGGTGGGTTTGTCTTTAACAGTCAAGGTTAAAGTTGCTCTCAAGTCTATTTTACTTCCCAGAACACAAATTTCATTACTTTAATCTCAAAATAATGCTTGAGCAAGAAGATATAGCAGGTGTAATGTTTGGATTTTTTTTTTTACTGGAGTTTAAAATAAGAGAATTTTCAGCACCTAAATTGAAGTGCAAAACTTCAAACTAAGTGTGGAGTCTTAACAGTGACTAAACAGAGAAGCATATGTCTGTAAAAGAAAAAGGCAAAATAATATGAAAAATGCTTTGTTCTCTCTTTATTTGTAACAAAATACAAGGAGGTGTGAGGAGATGAATTTTAGCCAGAGTAATGACTTGGATATGGGAGGGTAAGAAATAAGTACATGGGTTACATTGCTTCAGAAGAACTCAGGAAAATATCTGCTTTCCAGAGACTTTGGTCATTTCTTGGAAGGTGCCCAGCCACTCAGCAGACAAAACTGACCAGTGTAAAGTATGACGCTGCAATGATGTTCTTTTCACAGAACCACACAATTAACTAGGCTGGGAAGGACCTTTGAGATCATCAAATCCATTTTGTTGCATTCAACGACAAGACAAGGAAAAGGACCAGCTCTGACCTCATTGCATTTGTATATTCACTGACTATTTAGCATGTGGGAATAAAAGAAAATCCCAATAACCATATTCTAAATATTTTTTTTTTCTGGATGCCCTCTTGTGTTGTTGTGTTTGTCTGAGATGGTTTTGAATACTGCAATGGTAGAGATGTCCCAGCTTCCTCAGGCAGCCTGGCCTTTTTGGCAGCTACAGGCAAGTGCAGTTGCAATACAAGTTTTGTATGCAGCATTGCCAGCTTCTGACTTACAATTCTATTTAATTCTTGACCTGCTCATTATCTCTGCAGCAAGGACTCACAATTATTTTGGCAGTAAGTAACCTAAGAACTACTCTGGCATATGCAAGTCTTCACTAACTGATCTGAAGAAGGTTGTCAATCAACCTCTCCAGAAAATAATGCTCCTGTCATCAGCTAGAGCTTCAAAATAAATAGACACCTGAGAGTTTTACTCATGCAGCTTTTGTAATGTGTAGCTTTACAAGTTTAATTGGAACTGGAATTTACTCCATATTTACTCGGACATAAACAGTCATTGACAAAACAATAGCAGCAATCTTCCCAGCCAAACTGGGTCTATTTTCCCCCAACCTCTTGCATTGGGTCAAATTTCAATGGAAAATGGAATTTGCAAAGAACTAATAAAGTACCCCCTTAGGAATTTAACAGACAAGGCTATAGAAAGATAGATTTCAAGGGAGTCCTTCCTATTTTTAAAATGTTCTAAAATGGTCACTTTTATAATAATGTTAATGTCTTATTGATATGATCATGAGTGGGTGATTTAGTGACATTTCTATCAATGTGAAAGGTAGAAAGAACAGTACCAAAGAGTGAGCTACAAAGACTGTGGTTCTCTGAATGTGCAAGAATGTCAGTCACACTAATTTAAATTGCTCTACCCACTCCTATCCTGCTGTGGAGGACACCCAGCTTCAGCCACTGCCATCTGTCACCTCAGAGAAATGTTTAAAAATTTGGTTATATTCTCTGTCCATGATACCTGTCCCTGCCCTGTGGCTCTCCACTGAATGTTCCCAGTGGTGCAGGGTCTTAAGGGACAATTCCAGTACCACACAGAGTGCCTGAAGCACAGTCTTTGTTACAGCAGATCTCCTCCATGGCATAAAATCTTTTTCTTCTCCTACCCAACCATTTTCCACTGGAGTCTGTTACATCTTGAATACTTACAATTCTGGTTGACTTCTAAGGGACTTGAATGAACCCTGGAAAGACATCTTAAACACAGCTGATTATCCATAATGATGAACTTCTCCATGGCCACTACCCAGTGGTACCAAAGACTATTTCTCCTGATGAATTTTGGTCCACAGAGAGTTCAGATTAAATACTCTCATGGATATACCTCGTGCTGTTCACTCACAGGCTGAAAGAGAAGTCTGCTTACACTCCACAGCAGCACATGGCTCACAGGTATTTACTATTCATGCCACCATGCAGAGTTAGATGTGGAAATTAATGGGGTTAAAAGAAGGTTTCCATGTTGGTTCAAATTTTCAGGGGAAATAAACCCCAAAGCATGATTTTGCTTGCCATCAGCCTAAGGAAACATTTCTTAAGCTCTTGGATATGGGCTGCTGTTCTGCTTCATTATGAATTAGAGTCCAGTAAATCCCTAGTACCTTTAGCACAGTCAGAATTATATATATAATTAAATCAAAAGTTTAAAAAAAATCGGAAGAACTTATATCTCATTCTCACAGGACCATCCTTATCCAATAAGACCAGAATAAGAAAACCCAATCATTTTGTACTCTGCAGAGGGAAACAGCCAGAACACCTAATGGATATTTAACTGGTGCAGTCATATTGACTATCCTACATTCAGTTTTCTAATCAAGAATGTATACCTATCTTAGCTCTTTCACCTTTTGCTGTAATTCTTTTCCTTGTTTTCTTGGGGAATTTTGTGCCAATCAGTCAGGATTAAGATCATCCACACACAGTCATATTGCAGGAACATAAAATATGAAATGCCCCTTTTAGACACAGATAAATTTGACAAACATCCAGGGCACCTGAGCATAGCTTGACCAGAGGTGGTAGTACAAATAATTTAATAAAGGTCATTCAAAAGCCTGCAAAAGCCTTCCAGATTTAGCAAACTAGTTAGCCAACAGTGAGAACCTAAATATTTCTTCCACCATTCTAGTGACACTTAAGTATTTACAGCCCCCACCAACTTCTGTGAAGCTGCCCTCTATTAGCTTCCTAAGGAAATATTTGTACAAACAAACTCATGCTTACAAGGGGTGTGAGTGTACTGCAATTATTAAACCATATTTTGGAGACTTACAGTGATTAGAAACTAGCAGTGTTTGCCCAGAGAAATCACTGCCATTGAGTGCAATGCTCTCTAACAGCTTCCTTTTTCCTCTTGAAAATTATTTTGGGATTCCTCTTGAAAATTATTTTGGGAATCCCCAGGAGGGGTTCTGTCTCTAGCACCCATTTCTGATCTGCAAGGACATGTCCTGAGATGATGTACCAGAGACTCAGAAATCATCCCAACATAGTTCTGTTAGGAGTAACCAAGAAATTTTTCTCTCCCCAACTTATCTTGTGTACAATTTTGTGTCTCCAAATATCTTTTCCTGGGTTTTTTTTGGTTGGTTTGTTTTTGTTTTTGGTTGTTTTTTTTTTCCCTTTGATGGCAGAATTACCGCCCTTGCCCTTGGTTTCCCACTCCCAGACAAACAGCCTATGAGATTGCTGCGAGAAGGCAAGTGCTGCTTTTCACACAGCCACAGACAGACTTCCTTTCCTGAACATACTCTGCGTAGAGCATCCACGCCGGCCTCCGAAGGAGAGAGATGATAATGTAACCGCCGGAATGCCGAGGGGTTCCTCCGAGCACACGCTACAGAGAAGACGGGAGCAGGGAGGCTCTAAAACCGGAGAGTGCATCACAAATTAAGAAGTAACTTTTGGGCAGCGCCGTGCGGGGCTGGGCAGCAGGCGGGGAAGGGGAGCCCGCAGGCACATGGTATATTCCTGCCGCCGCCGCTCTCCTCTCTCTCTCCTGGCCCTTCTCCCCGGCTCTCGCCCCCGCCGCCCCTCGCCGGCGCTGCCTTCCCCTCTCCCCCTGCCGCAGGCTGCAGAATGGGACACGCTTGCTCCCCAGCCAGCCGGCAGCTGTCACACAGCGCAGGCAGCCAGCAGCCGGGGCGAGCACAGAGCCTACTCTGTCATTTAGGATGACTCACTGGAATCTGGCATTAATCTCTCTTTTTCTGATAGCGGACGGAGAACAACCAAAAAGCTACACTGGACTAGACCAAGGTAAGAGATTTAAGTGTCTTTTTTTTCGCCCTACAGCCAGCAGAGGCTTCGAGGGTGCCAGGCTGTTTACTGGCACTAACTGGAAAGCTGGCTCTGGCACTGACTAATTCGGAGGGTGTCTGAACACCTACATGACATGCCATCAGTGTGTCTTTCTGGTGTTAACCCTGTGTGTACCACCCAGCTACCCCCGGGGGGAGAGATGGCAGGTCAAAATATGACCTAGTGTCTGCATTTCCTCCCCTTAATGCAACTTTTGCGACTGCACTGCCACCTGCTCCCGTGGATACAAGCTTCTCAATATTGTAAATGATGAGGCTTTTGTGCTGTGCTGCTGGGAATGGAGCGTACCAGGCGTCTGTCATGGACTCCGTGTGGATTCATTCCCACAGCAGTTGTTTCATCACTTTAATGAGTTGAAATTCCACAGTCCAGAGAAACGCTTCCCTGTCATTCCCCCCCCGCTCTCTGAGGGGTTCTCGTATAGATGCGATCCATTTTCGGGCTTTTCAAAAGTAGTGCTCACTGAAAGCATCAGAACAAGTCTGCTGAGCACAGGCAGTGCTGCGCTACATATTCTGTCTGCATTCCTCTCGGCTTTTTCTGCTGTGAATCAAAAATTCAGCGTTGCAGGAGGGGTTTCGCAAGGACAGTAAATGTCTCTGGCACAGCAATTTAAAGTAAAGGGAGAAGCTGCTTCTCCCCATTCTAAAATCCTGGCAAAATATTCTTCTTCCATTTTCCAAGGAGGTCCAGTATTTCTAGCAGAGTTATCTAAGCAGGTTTCTGCTGGGGCTGATTGACAGTTTTTAGTTGTGATTTTAATGGAAATCTTTCACTGAATGTCTACGCTTCATTTCTGTCAATCCAATGCTTTTTAGCAAATGGCTTTCTTTGGAGGGTGACAGCTTTAAAATTAACCCAGGATCATATTTTTCTAGACCTATAAACAAGAGTAGCAGACCAGTCAGCGCATACTGCAGAATCCCACAATCTTACATTTGGATTTTAATGGTGTAGCTGCAGTGGAAGACATTTGGTTTGGTTTACAGGTTTTCTGTACTGTGGAAAGTGTCACAATTGCAACTGAATTTATCTGTGTTTCCTATATGTCATTATGATGTTCCTCTGAAATATCCTACACGTTCTACCTTGTTCGGACCTTCTGTGTACTGGCAATTGGTTTATTAAGAGTTGACTTTAAACCCTTTATTAAAAAAACTGCCCTGACATTAGTGCCATGAAAAAGACTCTCTGCTCAAGGAAGATGACAGGTCACACATTGATCACACCCATGGAGGTGACCAAACAGGTATCAGCAATTAACAAAAAAACACCACTCGGCTTCCCAGTAGCCACCAAGACCCACAATCCATTGACCAAGCACAAATATTTTTGGAATTAATTCAACCAAGGCACCAATAAACACTCCCCTTAGCTACTACACCTTCTATGCACGCTTTTTAAATAGATTAGGGGAAAAAAGGTTCTTCTTTCAGAGAATTTTCAGGAATTGAATACAGAGCTTTGGTAAGAGGTAAGAAAACATCTTTATGTGTCAGCATGGACTCTACATAATTTCCCATCAGAACATGGTACAATTTTCCACTTGTAAAAGTAGAAAGCACTTACCAACATTACACTTTAAGATCATTTCTCATAATTTGGACAAGTGCAGAGACTTTGATACTTTTTTTTAAATTTACTTCATTTCTTAGCATTTAGATATGGCGCCTGACTGCAAGGGTATCAGAATATTTCCAGGGAAAGTAATTCTAAAGCACAATTCAGATGACAGATCATTGTGATTCTATTAACAGTTGATAATATTCATGTAACTTGTTGTTAAATTAATACCTACTTATTTTACCCCAGCTCTTAGTCACTCGTTAGTGAAGCACATGCCATAGTCTCTAGGGTCTGAGCAGCTATTTTTGAGCCTGTCTGGCTAATGTCTAGATTACAAAATTATCCTGTTCACAAGTTGGGCTTTTCTGTGTCATTTTCTTTTCTTCTGTGACATCAGTATATTATCAATTCTTATCTGGGTAGCTGCTTTCAGGTGGAATCTTAGTCCATTTAAATGCAGACAATTTACTGCGATAGCAGTTTATTGTAACTTAGCAACAAGAGCTAAAAAAATCAAGTTACAGCCATAACACATGCAAACCTTGTATTGTGCTGCCCTGTACTCAGCAAATTAAACCCTTGAGATAAATGACATTCTAGACCAATCAGTTTAATATCATTAGCTGGGCTGGCCAGTTGCTCTAATTACAGAAGTCAAAGATTGCAGGAAGCAGCTGCAAAGTCAGCACATGTGCAAGGAGCTGTTTGTAAAGCAGAAACACATGCTTTAACTTGAGTCTTTTTGGTTACAAGATGAATTATTAAGGAAACGTATGGCATCTAGTATCACAGACAGAAAAATGGTCTGGCTGTGGTCCAGGTGGTATGGGGTTATCCACTGGTCTTTCTGTGAAGCTTCATTTCTGGCATAATATTTTCACCAAACTAAACAAATAAATACTTCCAGTGCTATGGATCTCTATGATCAGACTCTTGAGTCATTCTTTACTGATGAGCTGGGGGGACAGCACAAGGAAAATCAGCACAGTGCTACCTACTCTCCTACCCATTTTACTCAAAATAGAGAATCCACTATCAAAGAAACACATTCAGGGAGCAATAAGATGCAGAGCTGGTGCCCTGGAACTGGGAGGAAACATCTTTAAGACAGAGCCATGCTCATCTCTGGAGCACTGCTTAAGCCTAGTAGAATAAACAAGCCACAAAGCAGCTGCAAGAAGAGTCAGGCAGCTGCTCTGCTGGGTGGCAAGGGGTCCCCTCAGCTCTGCGTTTCACATCCCTCTTGGCATTTCACCTCCAGAAACTGAATTCAAGACAGGCAGGACTTTTTCTGCAGTTGGTTAAGTGGATTCAGTCTTACAACTGATTTCACGTAGAAAAGAAAAACGTTCAGCCAAGTTCTTCCCTCAAAAAATCAGCTTGAATAGAAGGTTATTCAGTTTTCTGGTATTTCTGTATATTTCATTTGAACATAAAGCTCCACCCAAAGACGAAGAGCTCTAAACAAATCAACAAGGTTTTACACAACAGGAATGAACAAGCTCTCGATAACAACCTCTAGAAAGGTATCAAATCCATCCCAACTACTTGATAAACCATATTCTGCACAGGGGCCTGCAAAAATGGATTGTTTCATCTCCTCTGAAACAAACACACTTAGCCACTTTCATAGTTCTCTATTAATGTCACTGTAGCTCCAGCTAGAGCAGCGGCAGATCTATTCCCTGCACCCTGAACAGATTCGAGGTTACCTCCTCCCCACTGCACAGAACTTTGTTGTAAGGTAAGAAAACTGCATCTACAAGTAGCACTTTGAACAGTTCTACTAGCCACAATAAAGATGGTATTTCAAGTTGAATTTACACAAGTCCTATTTTTATAATAGGGAACACTTTGCACTCTTGTTTTATTGCTTTCCATGACCTTCTTGTATCATGCTCTCGTCAATTAAGATCAAATCTAATCTTAGTGTAACACTGAGGATGTTTATAAGGGTTAAAGTAAGGCACGTATGTGATGTGAAACAAGCATCCAACCCTCGTGGTCAGGCATTACCTTTTGAGGAGAGAATTTTTCTTTAAGTAAAGAAGTCTTAAAATTATATGATTGTAGAATACTCTGAATTGGAAGGGACCCATAGGGATCGTATTGCCCAGCTCCTGGCCCTGAGCAGCACCGTCCCCAAGAGTCACACCACGTGTGCCTGAGAGTTGTTCAAACACTTCTTGAACTCAGCCAGCCTTGGTGCTGTACTGCCCCGGGGAGCCTGTTCCTCTTTCCTGGCATCTTTCAAACACTCTAAGTTAGTGATGAATGCACTTGGTGGATAAGAACTATTGCTTTCTTTACATTCAATTCTTGCATTTTTCAACAAACTTTACCACACTCTTTTAGCATTTTCAGTTCAATAGAATTTGAACCTTTGACCACCTATATTGGTGAAGGGTACATCCAACTGAAACATAAGGGAGTAATGCAACAAATGTATAGTGCATCTCAGTATATATGTGTGGAAGTAGTGTCAGAATCTAATACAAATACCAGGTAATATGTTCAATTTCAATCACAACTGAGTTTGAACAGACTGTTATTTAAAATAAAATCAGGAAATTTTGGCTTCTCTTTACTTATTTTGTTAAGACTAATTATTTTTCCATTAAAATATATATTGTTTCTGTATTTATCTAATCCAGTGGTCCGTATTTTCTCTAAAATAAAACACAGATGATGCAGATTTCAAGGCACCATTTTAGTTCTTTCTTCCTCAAACAAAATAAAAACAGTATTGTGTTCATCACAAAGTAACTTTTCCCATACTCAAGCTTGAATCATCTGGATTTGGGAAAAATTGTCTTTCAAAACTGAACCAACAGGAAAAAAACTTATTTTCTTCTCTTTCATTTCATTAACATGTGAAATGTTTTTTCACTCAATATCATCTTGCTTGTTTGTGTTCCTTTGATTGTAATTCAAATCTCAAAAATTATGAGGAAGCTGAGTATGCTAGACATGTATTCTCTTAAGGTTTTGAGGCAATTTCATTACTGAGTTGTTGGCTAGTTTAGGAATGCTGTGTTAAAGACAATCTGTGTGAATAAATTAACAAGTGTCCAAAGGGAAACACTTCTGAGAGCAGAGTACACTTTCTAGAGCAGTTCTCCTGAATGACACTTCTGAAATGGATGTTAGACAGAATCTGAATTTTCAGTTATACTCAGCAAAGCCTGTGTAGCTTTTCCTCCCTATTTCTCCTTGGGTCTTTCCCAGACTTTTCAAGTTAATGGTGTGTGTTTGAGAAAAGTGTTCTTTTTCCTTGGGGCACCAGCAATGTTGGGTTTAGCAAAACATGCATCATCCAAGTGATCTATAGGTTAGAGGAAAGTACCGGGACCCATACAGTGAAGCAACCAGAATAAAAGCCAAGTAAACTGTTGACTGATAAGGAAGCTTGGAACCTGGAGCCACACAGTACTTGAAATCATGTAGCAAATTATTTTTTTGTGTTATAGACATATTGGAGGTTTATGGGACAAGATCAATGCATTACGACGTACAAGAACCCAAAGTCTGTGGTGGTAACAGAAAATGAGGTACATAACTCTCTGTTAAAGACTTCTTTCCAACTTTTGCAATGAAAAGGCTCAAGTTTTTCCTCAGTTGCAAACATTACAGATTCTGTCATGAAACTCAAAAAGATAAAAGTTCAAAAATCCTATGAAACATAGTGCTGTATACACATACATATGCACGTGTGACACCATAAAAGTTCCAGATCCTAAAGAAGCCAAAAACCAGCCTCAAAAGAGAAATACAACCACAGCTTTACAAATCACATTTGAGGCAAGGTTCTAGGAAAATAGCAATTTTTAATAGGCATCCTCACATAAACAGAAAAGAACATGGAATCTTTGAGCAGAGTAGCCTTTCTTCAGTTCCTAAGCACCTATGAACTCTGCCTTCCTCACAACCACATCCTCACAACTTTACAATCACTACTGTGTCATGTCTAATACACTGAACATATAACAAACAAGAAATGATCCCATAAAACTCCAAGACACAGTTCAGGTCAGGAAACACTGCCATGCCAGGACACGGTTCAGGCTCCCTTCCTGGGGACGCCACCAGGTGTGTGCAGCAGAACAATGCCCTGCCCTGCCAGGAGCCACCTGGACCTGTGCATATCCCATCTACTGCTCTTGGAGAGCAAAACAGAACAGAACTAGGCCAGGACAGAACTAAAATAGACAACCTTTATGTTACCAGGAACTGCAGAAAGCACCTACCATGTTACAGTTGTTAACTTCTTTATAGCTGGTGGCTGATTTGAGAGGAAAAGAAGCAATACAGAAAGCCTTGCACTTCTAAGAAAGCCAAATACTGCTACAGCTAGTTTCTTCAGGAGGGAAATGAAAGAAAGAGTTAATTAAACCCGCTGTCTGTGGCTTGAAATATTAACCTGACATTGGTGTTTATCTTGTGTGAAACAGCTTTAACGATTCTATTTACCCCTTTACTTCTCATTGTTTTGCTCACTGTCCTCTGTTGCCACTAGTATTATTACACTTTCAGTTGTAGTAATAAAACAATTACTGAGCCTCTCTGCTGTTTAATGGGTTTGAAACCTCAGGAGCTGAAAATAATTAAGTTGGATTCTTGTGCTTGCAATGAAGTTTGATATTTGATGAAAAAAAAAAAAGAAAAAAAAAAAACCTAGCAGAAAGATGCATAAATATTAAAGTCAAATGGGACCACTGAATGAGTCTGACTTCCAGCATACCACAGCAACCCTGTTATTTCATCCAATTTTACCTGTGTCAAACCTAGTATCTTGTATAGGTAAGTCCATTATTATAAAAATAGTTTTGGATCTCAAAAATTATAATACAAGCTGCAAGTGCAGGACCTTACAGCTGCTGATCACAACAGAGCGGGATCATTCCTGTCTCACCACACCAGCTAACCTAAAGCCCCCCACCTTGCAGCACATTCATCCTGTCTAAACATGGCAATTCAATCTCAAAATGCATTTCTCACAGAAAGCTAAGAGAAACTTTAAAAAGAAAGGGACAGTGGTTAGAAGACTTCAGCGAGAATTCAACAGAGATGACAGGTGCTTCTACCACTTGTTATAAAAAAAGCCCCAAAACTTATAATTTCAGAAGTCTCAGGAAGATTTCAGCCACATCACACTAGTAATTTTGGGGGTTTCCTACCTGAATAATGTGCTTTTTCCTCAGTATTGCTTCTTGGATAACATAATGGGGAAAGAGACATAACTTCTAGGTTTAACATTAATCAAAAGATTATCGGTGCTGCACCTCAAAGGATAAATGTTAATGTTAACTTTGAGCAATTTCTTGCAAGGAGAATGTATAAAGTTGTCTGGAGTCAAATGCATACGTAACATAAAAGATTATAAAAATGGAAGGATGGCTTTTACACAGTAGGAAAGAGCAAGACAAAGAGGGACAATGTTTCAGACCCTTATAGTGGATTTAGAGATGAATCAATAAAGAAATTAGGATTAAGATACAAATGAGTACAAAAGAAAACAAATACAAATTACGGAATTGTTAAGGTTGGAAAAGACCTCCAAGATCATCAAGTCCAACCTTTGGACAAATACTACCCTGTCAAATAAACCACGGCACTGAGTGCCACATTTAGTAATTTCTTGAACACCTCCAGGGGTAGTGACTCTACCACCCCCTTGGGCGGCCCATTCCAATGCCTGACCACCATTTCAGTGAGTGAAGAAATTCTTCCTGATGTCCAGCTTGCCCTGCTGTAGCTTGAGGACATTCCCCCTCATCCTGTCACTGGTAGTCTGGAAGAAGAGACTGACCCCCTGGCTACAGCCTCCTTTCAGGAGTTGTACAGAGTGTTAAGTTCTCCCCTGAGCCTCCTTTTCTCCAGGCTAAACACACCCAGCTCCCTCAGCTGCTCCTCACAGGACTCGTGCTCCAGACTCTTCAACATCTCCTCCCTCTCTGGATACACTCCAGCACCTCTTGTAGTGAGGGGCCCAGAACCGGACACAAATGGAATTAAAGAAAGTTCCAAACACAACATTTAGGTGATGTAAGAGATGTCCCCTCCCCGAAAGCCAGGGCTGTCCTATGGTCCATTACTGTGGGCAGGAACTGGAACATTTGTCTTTAGATCTAAACCTTCTGACAAGGCATCTGCCCCTTCAGCTCACAGTCCTCGTGCAATGGGAGCAGGGATAATGCCTGCTGGAGGTGGGCTGGGTTAGGGATGGGGGCTCAGTCCAGATACCACAGCAAAAACATGGTTGTCACTCTGACAGTTTATTGTACACTACAAAATCAATTCAACACTAAAAAATCAATTCAACACCTTTCATCATCCTGTCAATCACATTCTGAAGCACTGTGGGACAAATGGATTTTCTGTGTGACAGTGGGATAGGGATCAGGAGTTCTGATCCTTCTGTTGGACAGTTCAGTACCCATAAATTATCAGGACAACAGAAGCCACACTGCATTTTAGTCTCCCACCACCAGTGCACAAGGGTGTCCATCCAGAAGGAACAGATTATTGTAGATGGTGGAGGTATGGGACAGTGATTTTTGAGAGGCACAAAAGAAATAAAAAGCCTAGGAACAACCACCGAAATACAAGGAACATCTCCTTAAAAATACTGAAATTGTACAGAACTGTAGTCTACTGAACCAAGAAATCCTGAAGAGGAGAAATGTGGCAGCCAGTATATCACTAGTAGAGAAGTGGAAAGCTGTAGAACTAAGTGGGGATTTGATTTTCACCTGTTGTGACTCAGAGCCATGCTAAATCATTACATCCTCTTTTCACTGAACATCATCTTGAAATAAGAGCCAAGCTTTCTGTGCCAGTTAACCTGCTGGGGATGAAAACTTCTGTGATACTAGCTGAGCATTTCAAGTAAGGAAAATCAGAAGAAAAATCAACAGAAAAGCAAACCAATATGTATTATTTAATCTATCATCAATGTATAGTCACTAAATAACAGCATTGTTTTTATCTTCAGATCTGTACTGTTAATTCACATGACTAATATCCCATTCATATAATGCTTCTTGATATGTGTTGACAGCCAGAAAATTGCTCCTCTGCCTGAACTTAGGAAAAAATTTATTTTCTAGGGTGAAAATGTAAATACAAGGCAAAGCAGAAAAAGCACAGTCATCCTTTGGTAGATATGAAAATTAGTGTTACATACATACAGTCCTCATTAAGAAACCTACCATCATACGTGTGTGAGTACTAAACTGCTTAGAAAGGAGAGCCTAATATTGCTAAAATGTTATTACTGTTATGGCAGCACAAGTGGGACAGGCACAGAAGAGAAGAATAAACTAAACTTTTTCAAATCACAGATGGTATGGGACTCGTCCCAGAAATAGGGTAGAAGTGGTAAGGAAATTAAGTTTAAGGTCCCCACTCTGGAATATAGACTGATGTCCTATAGGTGGTATCTCAGCCTTCTGTAGTGAGCCTTGCATAATTCTATGTGAGTAAATCCTGTGCTTTCATCACCCACCCCTCAGTTCTGATCACTGCCCAGGGTCTGACTCCAGACTGCCAGCTCTCACCTAGGCCTCTGAATATAAATAACCAAATGTCTCCAATAGGCCAGGCAGCAGCTGACTCCAGGGTTTTAAAGGTCAATAATTTCTTTTTAAAAATCAATATATTTGGAACTGGTGTAAAAGCTTTCAGCCTAAAAATGTCCTTAAAGGGACAATCCAACAGGGCTTTATTCTGAGCCACGTAAATTTTAACAATATTCACACTTTTCAGTTTTCAGATTGTCAGAAGGCCTTCTATAAGGGATGGGGATTTCTGAATATTAAATTCTGCTCCTTTCCAGGAAAGCACCACTTCATCATTCCCCATTCAGAGTTTATCCCAGACAATGGATACTATTCAACTGTGATGACTCAGGTACATTGAGACAGGAAAAACGTGTAAGCAATAACCAAACAATGGCGTTTTGCTGTGTCAAAGGGAAGTGGGCACAGTGTGTTTAGCTCCCCTGAAAGGAGCACTTTCTTTTAGCTCGCTCTGTTCTCCAGCCATTTCTGTAAGAGTCATCCCTGTTTTCTGTAAGAGTCATCCTGTAATCCAGGAGAAAGCGTTCAAACTAACGGCCTCCCCCCACTTGTATAAATGCTTGTACAATAAAAAAGTATCTAAGTGAGTGGGATCACTTGCTCTTCTCCTAGAAACTATTTGTTTGGTAAGCTAAAATACATTTAATTTATTATTTATAGATCTAAGCTTTCACATCATAACAAGTCATATCAAGCAGACTTGAATACTATCATTTGAAATAAGAGTGAATAAGAGTGACTGAGAAACGTATTGGGTTGAAAAGAATTCAGATAATTTCATTTCCCTTTGTGCTCCATCTTCTACTGTGTCCACAAGCAGCAATAAATCAGAATAACTGATACCTAAAGAAAGCCTTAAAAGAAAGGTTACAGCAGGGTACAGGTCACGCAAACAAGTGCCTACATGAAAATAGCTCCAAGTGTTGCCTTTGGTCAAGATTTTCAGACTCCAAGACAAGCCTCATAATTCCATTGTAAGAGGGGCTCACAGAAAATAGGCTAGGGAGTAATACAGGACCCACAGGAACTCAGTTTCCTAAAATTAGGTCAGCACTGGTATAAAATTAGATTCAGTGTTCTGCTGACCGAACTGAAAAGAGGAGGAGTAATTTTTAATCACAAATTCTTGAGGGTAATGATACATCTTGCTGGAAGTCACCAAGTACAGGCCACAAACTTTCACAGTGGTTAGATCCTTCCTCTTCCCAACATTGCTAAAACTCATTTGAAGCCTGAACACAACCAAAACTTATAAATTAACTACAAGGGACAAATTGTTTCAAGTCAACACAGGCAACAGTATGTAGATAAATTATTACACTCTATACTTACAACGCATTCAGTATAAGACTTCTTTATCTACTATAATTGATTTCTCAATTAAATTGTCTGAAGAAATTGCTTTTGTTGGGGAGCATGGGGGCTGTGAAGCTAAAAACAGAAAAAACAACACACAAAACCATAATGTACTTCAATTCAAATCACCCAAACAATACAAATACATTGGTGAAGTGGAGACTGTAATTATAAAGAAGCATGAAGTAGTAACCTTGGAACATACTGAACAATGATCTTGAATGATAACTATCTAAAATCAATTCTAGCCATCTATTGTCTTACAATGCAGCTCTGAGGCTTAGAAATTAAGCTCTGGGGAGAAAGAAACACTGCTTTCTAATAATGAATGGACTGACCTGGTACTACAGAATCACCCGAGCAAAACACCTAGACCGAAGCAAACAGAAAGAAGGCAACACAAAAAACAATGCCCACTTCTACCTTACCAGTATTGCAGGACTACTTCAAAATACTTTATTATAAACTTGTTTGGCCTACAGTAATATCATTCTGATCAGCAGTCAATTGTATTCCTACCCATGCCACTGTTCAGTCCCACTGGGGTTACATCCCCTGTGGACCCCTCTCCAGAGGACTGAGTGCATGGACTGCCCCATGGGGATCTTGCTGACTGCATCCAGCCAATGCAGAAATCCAGAACCATGTCCAGAGGAGCACCTACTGCTCTAAAAGTCCAGAAAAGCCAAATTGTGGATTGCCATGGTGTGTAAGGGCATTGGAAACTGCCAAGGTTGTAAAGCAGACCTTGACAACTGTGGGACAGAATTTCCCTGTGTACCTGGGGAATAGGATAACTAGTGAAATGTTGGATTTGGTTGGTTTGCAGACATAGCTACTCCAGAAGCTCAGCATGAAATAATCTAACCTGAATCTATCAAAGACTTGGATAAAAAAAAAATAAAATTGTCCAATTGCTCCAGCATCTCGGTATAGCAAAAGAAAGGCCTACCCAGTATAAAAGTCAAAAAATTACTTTCTCTCGGCCATCTAACATTGACACTAGTTCATGGTTAATAAAGGTTAGGAAATAAGCTCCTGGGCTACTGGCCTGGATCGGCCTGGAATGGAGATTCTTAATGCTATTGTAAAGAGTGTTTAACTGGAATTGCAAATTGCAAGGAGTGTGACTCCCTCATTCTGCAGAGCTTGTACAGCACATCAGAAGAAGGTTAATGAATGCCAGGGTGAGAAGCACTAATGAGATAGCAAACAGTTCTTTGAAGAGATCTGGCTTTTGGCAGCTAGAGAAACATGTACCTTCTTTACATACGATCACTGACTAGGAACTGAATTCCCAGCCAGGTCTCTACTGAGATGCTGAGTTATGGGGGAACTCCTCTAGCCTGTGCTGCCATTGCTTCTGAGGCTTTACCATACAACTTCAGATCCAAATGAATAATCACATTATTTCCCTTAGTGTTCTCCAGGGGCAATATAATGGGTACTTGCAATGCTGATGCCTTCAAGCTTTCACAGCAAACGTCCCTGTGCAGGCTTATCTCCTGCTGTGCTCCAAATAGTTTATGTGAAACCAGGAACAAGCAACTGTTTATTTAGGGAAGGGACAGTCAGTGACAATGGATGCCATAACCAATCCATGCAATGCAGCATGCCAGGAGCAGCACTATATGGACATGCATTTATTGCAGGAGCGACAGCCTCAGTGAGTAATGAAGTGCTAAAATGCATGCTGGTTTGTTACAAACTGCTGGGAAGCACATTGTTCTCATACGTGCTGGGGATCTCAAGTGCCAGTTGTGCTTGTTTTCTAAAACTTCTTGGGTGAAGAGCTTGGCAATCTTCATGGGGTATTTTGTGGCACATTAATTTTATAGGCAGTGCTAGGTAAGAACCCTCTAACTTACTGAATCCAATAGCAATTTTAATCAAACTCTAGTTGCTTGCTAATTTGGAGACATAGGGTGCCACTTTATTGGCTTCTATAGACTGCTTGCTCTCCCTACATATAAGTAGTTTAGGGAAATTTTCTGGCATACCTGTTTCCTTTCAGAACAGACCTACACAAGGGCCTAACTGCAATCCTCAAGGTTTCATGCAAAAAGCAATTTAAGAACAGCATAGCTAATAGATTTATACACTCTTTCTTGGTAACTTTCCAACATGATAGCAATTACAAAAACGAATTTCAAATTTAAAACAACTTGCAAACTGAAACACAAAATCCAAGAATGACAAAAATATTACTTGTCATGTAGACTACTGATCAGGTTGTGGAATATTACAAACAATCCTATCCCATAAGCAGTCAGCTAATACTGAAAAATATGCATGAACCTATGCCTAATCCTTCAAGGAAATGTGGAAATTAATGAGGATTTGTAGAAAATTCTGTTTCAGCATCATGATCAACAAATAGTACTGTGTGAGTTCCTGAGTCAGCTCCCTTTCTCTAACCTACACTTTTCTATAATCTCATTGTGCAAATCAACAAAAGCAGATTCTGAGCCTCTGTTCACAGTATGAGAACAGTAACTACATGAATCCAGTGAACCTCTGAAGTCATTCTCCAGAGAGGGATTTCCTTTTATTATCTGATGCAGCATCTTTATGCCCAGACTAATTTGAAAGTGTCTATGCTTTAAATCTTACCAAAACTTTACAATTAATAACTTTTCTTAATTCCAGTTGTAGGTTCAGTATCATTTCCCCTACAAAATCTGTACAAGCCCATAGATTCTTTCGAGATCAGGGTTTTATCCTCTTGAGTTTGCAAGAGTTTTGGTATCTTTGTTTTGCTTTAATGTTAGCTGCTTTTTCCTAGATGGCATATTATATGTCAGAGACAAAGAATTAGCTTCTCTGAAGGGTTTTATTTTTTTTAAATTGGTTTTAAGTTACATTGTCCACTGAGGTCACACACATTATGAAGGTGCTGAAGCAGGAAAAAAAAAAGTGTTTCAAACCAGGACAACGAAGATTTTTGAAAACCCAATGACTACACAACACATAAATGAATAGTTATTTCTGTAACTATTTTTCTTATCACTGGGTACTCAAATATCAGCTTTCAAATAAAACTTAAAAACTCAGAAACCCCTACTAACAGCAAAGGACTTACTTTGTTGATCAGTCCTATAGAAAGAAATGGGGAAAAACCTTGTGCTCATTAAAACTGATAGATATAGCTCATTAACTAAACTATACTACCTCTGACAAAATTAAAATTTTCTGAATTCCATGCCTTTCCCTAGAGCATATGATTCCCTGGATTGCTTTAGGCACACTGGCTGATCTTCCCCTACAACTCCTAGAGCAGAGGCAGCACGGAGATTCCCATGCAAATGCCCTGGTTTTGCCAGCGTACAACATCCACCACAGATGTTTTCAGTAATTTGTACTACAACTCCAGCAAAGGACTGCAGGCTCCAAAAGGCTCTAATCCAGCTCTCTCAAATGGATTCATACTGTCATAGCTATATTTTACTTTAAAAGCACAGGTAGAAAATCAAGTCATCAAGCTGAACGTGTATTTGCTGGCTTTATCTAAGCCCTTGGTACACGTGCATTGCCTATGATAAGACAATTAGGCTCTTTTGAGACCTGATACCATCTGTTGGAACCACTGGCAGACCAGCAGGCAGCAGTGCCTCAGTCCTTCAATGGGTTTCACATTTTGTCACTCAGAACTCCCAATCACCCTCCCCAGCACCAGAATGAAATAAAAAAGAGAAAAGCTTCAGTCCTTTTCTGTTGTGAAATGAGGAATACGAGACAAAGCACGTGTTTGTGTATGTGTAAAGTCAGTGCTTGCATTTCCACACTCACCACACTTCTGATTTTACCTTGAGGAGATGAAGGTTTTCTGTTGCCATAGAAACCATGTTAACAAATAGCAGCATAGCTTTAACACAAATGATATGATTGTCAGGAGTTGGAGATAGTCTAACAAGCTTTTTATTAGATCCCCCCAACTACACACTTTTTAGCTAAAACAAACGTCACTTTTTTTTCCATATTGTATATTTCTCATTTCACAACAGCAAAGGTTTTTGTTTGCATAGGATATTCCTTTACCAAGAGCTTCTAAATTTGATATACCTTATCTTTCATGCCTTAGGAAGGCATCACATGATTGCAGCATTCTTTAAAAGGCATAAACTGATTTGCATTAATGCTTCTCTCAGTGAGCTAACTAGGGGGCTATAAATACAGCTCCTGTATTCAGGGTTACTTAGCAATTTTGCTGCTCTGAAGGGGAAAAGTAAAAGCAAAGGAAAGAATAATCTCCACCATCAGATGGAACAGAGGAGAGATTGTTCTGTAAATCATCCAAAAATTAATGATGAATCTGTTGCTTCCTTTAAAAAGCAATGATTTATAAAAGCTAAATTCTGCAGTCTTCAACACTGGAACATTTCCATTGCATGGGTTTAGAATAAATTACTGATAGTCCACTACAACAAATATTAACTTTGGCAGATTTTACTTCTAGGGAGAGTAAATTTTGTTTTTAGCTGAAGTATAATAGCAATACAGCTTGCATTTCTTTGGTCTCTTCCATCTTTATAGTTTCCTTCAAAGCACTTCAAGTATCAGATACCAAATATCAAATATCAATTGGAAATACAGCCACATTTTAAGGACGAATAAACTAAGATTACACCTCAAGGGGATGGGAAAAGTCTGGGGCATAACAGACTGTAGACCATGGTAAACAAGAAGAGGTGATTAGCTATTCTGAACACCTAAGCACTTGCTCAGCCTTTTATAAGCCAAAGAAGACAAAGTTCCCCAAACAATGTAATATTTAAAAATTTATGGATCTATTTAAATACAACCTCAGTGTATTTGTACAGATATTTGCTTAAAAAACAGCCACAAACTTTAGCTGGCTGAAGTATCTTTTTTGAATTCACATCTCATCTCCTCAGCCAAAGCAATGACTTAGCTCCTGCACTAAATTTACTTTTCACTTCACACAGGCATTATGCTAGCTCAAAAAATGGCTTTCTTCCAAATTCTTAACTAACACCACGTCAAAAACTGTTCAATAGAATTGCTCTCTCATGACATCCAGCAGTCAGGATTTTAGACTCTAGTTACACATTTCTACTTCACTGCCCATTCCTACCTGAAGAAAATACTACAGTTCTGAGCTACAACTATATAGCAGACAGAGTAGGTAAATTAAATTAAGTCCTGTTTTTATTTATTTTGTATCAAACAAATACAGAAGGGAAGTTACATACAATTTCTTTTTGCCCTACAGTAAATTCTGTTCCATTGGGCTTCTTTCATCCATATCTGGTTGGTTTGGTAGAACAAACAAGCCAAGATAAACTTCTGTTCAGCTGTTTCAACCCACTCTCCTTTTTTACACACATTACAAACCCAAGATGAAAGAGGTACTGCTAGGAAGAATAATTTCTGAGAGTTTTCTCATTCCCTCCCCTATTAGCTGCCCAAGTCTCTGTAAAGGGTTAGAAAGATCAGCTTCAACATTTCAAAAATTTTAGGAGAAAATATTCCTTGCTGACAAATAGCAAAGGAGCCACCAGGGCAAATATCCTTTTTTTTATGTCTTTGCAAGCTGGATCACCTTGCTAGAATAAGCAGATGCATATTTCCCCTACCTTTAAAGCTGACTGAGCTCTTTATATGTTTTATGTGTCTCTGGTAGGCAGCACCTTGGAGAGCCTGCACAAGCCAATCACACTCAGTGATAATTTCCATTGGGGTTTCTCTCCCAATATATTCTAATTATGCCTGAAACATTTATAGAACAGCTTCCATTTCAAAAAGAGCTCACAAGCCTAATATACCATAGAGCAGGTTCACTTCACCTACACCAGGCACACAGAGCAGTTTGACAGCTTTCAATTCTACCACAATGCACATCTTCAGGATTTCTGTGAACCAAAAAAAATATGCCCACCTAACACTTCAGAGAGAAATTAGATAGATATATATTAGGCTATCACTTTATAATACAGGGTGATATTCTGACTATGAGGACTAAAACCTACCAAGGGTGTAAAATCTGTCAAATGGATGTTAAATGTCCATCAGCTTAAAGCAGTATTGATTTTACATCTTATTAACAGTAGCTTTCACAGAGTAGCATTTCTCAGGAGGGTTGCTATAAGGTTTGGGGATTTTTTTTTATTTTCTTTGTTCAAAGAAATTGGAACTTCTCATAAGACATTTAATAGAAAAAAGACTGAACTTTTTCCAGTCAAGAATGAACATTTTCATTTATAATAAAATGTGCTCCACAATAATTAGTAGGCCATGCTACATAAGTGGGACAGGCAAGTCTCTATTTTAAAACCCTAAGAAATATTTCTGGGAACCACATTACCTGTTTTCAGGAAAGTTCCCTTCCTAATATGTCAAGTGAGAGAGGTTTATTGCCAGTGCCTCTGTGCTGCCTGGTTCAGGTTTAACTGTGGTGTGCACCAGAGGCAGAACTTTCCCTGAGTTTCCTAGGAGCTCTAGATGGTACTCAGGCTGGTTTGGAGGAGAGCTGGGATAAGTTTGGACTGATATGGCTTAAGATTTTCAACTCTATTTACTTTACACACATTGGAATTGCAAGGCAAGTGTCTGAAATAAAAGCTTACAAGGGCAGGGGGGCCAGACATATTCAATATATGCAATAAAAAGGGGTTTCTGCAGCTGCTTTTTCTTCCATACATGGCTGGTCACAGGCATACAAGCTCATGCCAGAGTTGCAAGCAAGACCTAAATATTCAGGTTTTCAAAGTTCAAGCAGAATATCATACACTGAGTAACTCAGAGACCTTGGCAGAAGAACATCAAAACTAAACCACAGGAGGACTAGAAGTGTGGCTTGACTAGAAGTTATTCTTTAGATGTACCATGCTCTGTCCATGCCACACAGTGTAATGCTATGCAGAGATTCCCAAACTGACATAGGCATGCCAGCTAATAAATTAGCTGAAGTGCCTTAATTACTTCTCCACCCAAGTTCATGAATTCTTTTAAGAAGTATCTTACTGAAATGCTAAGTATTGGCATCCTTGCATGACAGTTAATTATGTCCCAAAGATTTAGAGCAGTGGGCAGCTTTGGCAGATTTCAGATTTTAAGAAAAATGAAGAAAAAAAAAAATAGGCCCTTTGACTTTTTTAACTAACTGCCTGCCCACTGCAGCAAATCACACTCTCTATGAGAAATCAGTTAGCATTGGGTTTTTTATTTATTTGAGAAATGCTGGTTTGGTAATTAAGTGAAAGTGCACATGTGGCGTGTTCAAGGAATTTTTATTGTGCTTGAAAAAAGAAGCCAGGCTAATACGGCCATGGAAATTGAACCACTCCATTAAAGCAGAGACAAGTATAGCATGGATAGCAGAAGTGCAAGCTGCCTCCACAGCTCTGACAGCTAAATTACATCAGTCATGGCCACGAGGGGATGGATTTAGCCATAAGGGTAGCACTGCAGCTCTCCAGCCATACGAAACTTGGCCTTACTGAGTGCTGGTCAGGGAGTGCCAGCTGCATGGCAAGGGCAGCTGCCCACAAATCCTCAGGTAGACCCATCACCTGAACACAAAGAGCAAAACAGATGACAGATAGTAACAAATTTTTGTCATAATAACCAGAGGGAAAAAAAGTTCTTCATGCCATTACTAATCTTGTGAGCCCTTTTGTTTCATTATTTTAGCAGACAGTAAGAGAGATGCTGGCCTCCAGTTTCAGCCCCCAGTTTCATAGTTTATTGATGATATGTGGAAAGCAGAACTTTATTCAACCATGCACAGCCCTAAACTTTGCTGCTACAGTTTTCTGCTGAGAATCTTTAAAAGACAGCACCCCAGTTCAGTAGTGCTACTCCCAATTTTTGTTGTTCTCATTTCTGTGCCAAGAAAAAGGAAATCACCATCAATGTTACATGTCTTCCTGCTATCTCAACGTGCACAGAATGCAAAACCTTTTGCAGAGGACAGCAATATGACAACAGAGAGAAATTAGGAATACTATATTCTTTGCCATTCTAGCTCATTTTACATACAAGCTATATTCTTGAGTTGTGTAAACAGTGATAATAAGGCCCTTCCTGGAAGCCATGAAATAGTGCAGTCATTTTGGTGGATTCAGAAATGGAATTTGAAAGGAGAAGACACTGCACCACTGCACCAGTGTCCACCTCTCTCACACAGGCAAAATTCTGCTGACTGGTACACCCTGAAGCACATTCTGACGCTCACCAGAAAGAAGCAGCCTGGGTAGGGTGCCTGTAGGGTCTTGGAGGGGAAGGGTACAGGAACAACATGGAACAGCTGCAGTATTTGCATCACTCTCTCAAGACCTGGCTTCAAGTCCCACCCTCGTGACCTTGGGCAAAATATTCAATATATGCAATAAAAAGGGGTTTCTGCAAAATATGCCCAAGGTGGGCCTGACAATCAATGAAATTCTGCTCTTTAAGCTAAAATCAGTCACTATTGTATCAGCCAGATCGAGCTGCTGGTCAGAAAGAAAGTTTAGAAATTATTGCAAGCCCTTTGTTCAGAGTGCATTGTTTTGGGGCTTTCGTAATGTGTACAAAGTGCCAGCAGCTCCAGAGTTTGGAAAGAGTAAGCATGAGGCAGGAAAGCTGATAGTTTTAATTTAAGACTCCTGCTTACTAAAAGTAACAAACAATAGAGAAGTCATTGCTCAACACAGGAGACAGGTGTAACAGCTGTAACCTAGGGGCAGGCCAGAAAAGCCCTGGTTGCTTGGTTTTGGGTTTTTTTTAATCTGGAGGAGAATAAACAGTATTAAGATAAAGAATAATCCTTGAGAAGGTTGTCAAGAAGGTGGAGCCAGGCTCTTTACTCTGATACTGGATGTGAGACAATGGATATAATTTGGAAAAACAAAAAATAGTTTCAAACTGGGTATAAAGAACTTTTTTTGTCATGAAGGTGGCCAAGCAGTCGAATAGATTGCCCAGAGACATTATGCCACTGCCCTTTTTCCAGGTTTTCAAGATCAGATCAAATGAAGTCTGAACAATCTGGTTTGTTCTCACAGCTGACCCTGAGTTGAGCTGGAATTTGAACTAGAGACCCTGTGAGGTTCCTTCCAATGTGATTTATCTTATGATCCTTGGATCTGCCAAAAATAACCCAGAGATAATTATAGAAAAACAATCCATGCATAGGAAAGATCAATGAATAATTCAGTCAAAGGGGAGAGGGCATGTATAAAACAGAGAGAAAAGCCTTATACATAACTCTTTCAGATGAGTTTGGAGACATACTAACATTGCTTTTGCAATGTATAAAAGTTTCTATTTGGAGAAGAAATGCTAACGTACTCGTGAAGAAAACAAAACGAAAGTATATTCTCCTCAAAACTGTCCCACTAAGATACAAAGTATTTATGATGAATATTATTTTTACCAAGATCATTTTTACTTATTTCACAAGAGAGCAGCATTTATTTTATTTCAGGGAAAATTGACTAAACCAAATGGACAGTAGAAGTCTTCACCCTATGTCAGCAAAGAGTAAAATCTAGGAAAACTCTTCTCCTTTTCGTTCCTTAAAAGTGTAGTAGCTATTCTCCCCCCTTACAATATTCACCAGGTTTCTTTCTCTCCTTTTACCTCTCTCAGTCAGTGGGTAAAAGGCAAGTTGCACATTATTGTCCTGTGATTCAAACTGAATGCAAAACTACCCTTTTAATATGACATGTGGTGTTAATCACCATCTTCCTGTCACTTGATGTCAGAGTTGGCAATTTTCTAGCATCTTCACTGGGTGGCCACGTGTACATCATTTCCCATCTCTTTGCTGCATCCAAGTCTGGGTAGCAAATGCAATTAAGTCCATCTATTTCAAGAAGGGTTTTTTTTTTTCTTTTTTATATATTCAGAACCTGCTTCATGTTTAGACAGTGTTAGATTAAACTACTCTCAATCCCAGTGGATATAAATCAACATATCTTTTAATAAAGGGGTTTTTTGTTTGTTTTTCTTCATCCATGACAGTGTACTCCTCTAACTATTTATTTGTATGAGAGGAAAGCCAAGTACATTTTTCCACCCCTGCCAGTAAACTGATTGTTCTTTGGCTCAAGCTGCTCAATTTATTCCAGACTAGAGAAGGGAAGTTACTTGTCCTCAACAGCTTGGCAGTGTTCTGATATGTTAAACAGATGCTTGTGTTTTACACCCAATTCATAACTACTTATCACTGGTGGAATTAAAGATCTTATACATTAACTCTTCTTGACTCCCAGGGGTCAAGATGTGCATTAAAAAACCTCGTTTGTTCTTCTGCTGTGTTTGTGCTTTGTGTTAATTCTATTGGAAAACTTTGCTTAGCTCAAGTTGCAGCATTAGGATTTGCATGTGATTCTTGGAGCAGGTCCTTTTGAGTACCTAAGCTGTCACAGACAATTCCACTGCTAAACTTCTTGTGTCAGTTCTCACCAGGAAGCAAACTCAAGGAGAGCTGTGAAAACTGCAAACAAATAACAGCAATATATAATGAATTTGTAAAGGAAATGCTCAGTCTCAGGGAAGTGTTTAGTTCTTGGACAACTGTCTATGAAATGAACAGTTCAAAATACCTTTTGTAATTCATATCAGTCTCCCTGTAGCACCAAGGGTAAATGGAAAACCTATTTTGAGTTCATAAAGACTTTCTTAAAATAAACCCTAACTTCTAGAAGTGTTTGATGTTAGGAATAGTCTTTTTGCCATCCATTCACTCATTCCCCAGTAACACAGTTTCTCAACCACCCCACTGCACCCTCTGCACCTACACCATGCATTTTAATCAATTTACTTACCATTCACTCAAAATGAATGAGTAAAATAGCTGTCCCACACTAGAACATTTCAGCCTAGAAAGTGATAAATTTACACAACACAGAAAAATATGAACATGGAAAGTATTTGCATAAACACTAATGCACAGCTACTGTAGTAAAGCATCCAGCATAACACAGTATAAAGGATGTTTTCATTTATCAGGGTTAGGTCACAATCGTTACAAAGTTACCTCATATAGAGAAGCTAACATGGGAAATTTAGGTTGTGGATATTGTTGATAATCAAGGAGCAGAGCAAAAAGACAATATGAAGGAGGCTGAGGAGAAAAAGGAAGGCACTAATAAAAGATAGTATAGCACAGCCAGAAGAAACAGAACATAAGCATTATTTGAATAGGATAAAAAATGTATACTTGGTAGTAAAAATTCACTAATTTCTAACAAAATATCTCTAGTTAAAAAACAAATATGACTCTTTAGAAAAAAAACCTTTTAAATTCAGTGATGACATTGTACAGTATTATCCCTAATAATAAAAATTGTGATTTTTAGTAAGACTCAAATGAAAGCGTTTTCTCAGATAAACATGGATTTTTCTTCCATGATTTCATGCTAAACCTACTCAGCAAAATGAATCATGGAAGGTCAATGTACAAAGGAAAGAATAATATAAGTCAAAAAAATTTTTATAATATCCAATGAAAATACATTATCACAAGTAACAGAAAAATATTCACTGTTCTGGAAATACAATTGCTTTCAATGGCACCCAGAGAAAAGTTACAGTAGGAACCTAAATAATAATCAAGGACATAAAGCACTGATGCATGAAACAAAATTTTAGCAGACAAGTAGCTTGTCACTTTAGAATTGAACAATATAGGTTATGATGAGAAATGGTTGCCAGCAATGTTGTTGGTTTGAAACTGAAGCATAGTTTGTGCACTGAGGTTGCTGAATCACAAGAATCTGCCCAGTTTCTGTGTGGATTTGTGTGTGAGATTGTTCCTGTGGGTGACATGGGGAAAATACGTAACATGGATTTATCTGCACCTCTGTGATGGGCCAGCTGTTGGGAAGGGGCCAGACAGAAGGGCAGAAGGCAGCAGCTGATGTAAGCCTGGATCACCTGTTCTCTGTACAGTGAGCACCTCTGCTCCAAGCAGTTTTACAAGCATTCAATTATTAAGGAAAAAAAAAATCTCTAAATACATTTTGGAACCACCAGAAGGTAGAGAGTATCTTTTATTTGGAAAACTAAGAAGATGAGGTCGCACCATCTGGATTATTTTACATGGGATGATTTTACATGGGTCTATAAAACTTTAAGCAACAGGAAGAATAAGGCCACCAGTGCTATTCTCTATGTAAAAATACACGCAGAGGGTATCACTTGAAATGATCAGTTAGTGAGATAAAACAAAGAGAGGCTTTTCATTTGACCTGTCTAGACCCTAGAATTCACTGACACAGGATCAGGCAATCGGGAGGGAAAAGAATTTTATACCGGCTGACAACTCTGTGCACATTTGTTACCCCATCCATCCTGGCCTTAGTGAACAAATAGAAAAAAAAAAAAAAAATTGTAAAGATGGAAAAACTCTGTTACTGCTACATAAACAATTTGGGTTTGAGGTCCTGTACACCATTTTGATTGTTCAGCTACATGCCACATAACAGCCTATTATGTTCCTTTGGTGCTTACATTCAATCCAGAAGCCTTAACACCCATGCACACAAAATGTTCCAACACAAAATTTTCTAAGTGTTGATTTACTGAAGATGTATTAGCCTTGTGACTAATACTGGGTTCTTTGAACATGTAGCTCTCCTGTACAATAGGCCTTTTGAAAAGCCACTGCAAGCTTTCTGTTACTGCTATTTTAATGTCTTTCCATAGACGCATGATCGCCTATTTTTATAGTGTCAAATGAGTTAGGAAAATAAGCAAAAATCTTGTTCATACACATTGATCTCTATATTTTAGTGTCAGCAGTGTGTTCCAACAAGATACACTGGACAAGGAATTACACTCATGTTTTTTAGGGGTTTCATTAATATGACCCCTTTTTTTAAATGTATCCACATACTGTTAATTGTACATTGAAAAAAACACATTGAAAACATACGTTTACAGAGAAGTAGCAAACTAAAAAATAAATCCAAACCCAAAGGGCCTACATCAGATTTTGTATGCCAATGGCTTCAAACCTTCATGTTTGTTGTTCCAAAAATATTATTTATGATGTCAGAAAAGGCTGTGTGAATCCAAGACTCTAAACCTTGCATTAGCACTTAAATTTAGTCACAATTCAATTCAGCAAAGTGAATCCTGCACCATGTTTCCAGCAATCGAGGCTATTCCAAAAATCTAAACTACACAGGATTTATACTTTTATTCAGTTCTCTAATTTACCTGCTTCTGCCTTCAACTAAACCATACCTCACTTTCACTTATCCCACTTTCAACATAACCAGGATAAAACTGCCTCAGCATTAAGATGCAGAAAACCAATTACCATATTGGAGGAAATCGTAATTTGGAAAGATTATGAATCAGGGGTATCTTGATTATCATAATCCTGAATAATTTCACAGCTGTAGGTCACAACTAGATCAGGCAGTGTCCTGGTTGGACTGCAGTTTGGTTAGCTCTGGCTTTCCCCTTTCACAGTTTTGTCTAAATTGGGTACTTCCCCAGGTGAAGCCACTCTTGTTCTTAAAGCTGTCCTTGGTCCTTCTCTGCTGCCAATTGTTTCCTGACCTATGTCAAGCCCTGTAATTTCCCACCAATACTTACATCACCTAATACTCCACCAGAAACAGCAATATTGGGAAAGCTGACCCATGAAGAACACCATATGGCTGCAGGTGTTCCTGAGTGCCATGATGTCCAACCCAACTTACAGTGAGCCAGATGTCATGGTAATTAAAAGCTGGATACCATCCAGAGGCTACTGTATAGCACACTTCCAAAATTCTTCAGTATGTGGAGATACAATAATTTCATCAATAATTCACTTCAGGAAAAAAAAAAAAAAAAAAAAAAAAAAGAAGAAGACTTAATAAGAGTTACAGCAACAGAAAAAAATATAATCTAGGATGTGCACTTATAGAGAGAACTATGGGTCATCCCCACACACATTGTTGGTCTCATTCATGTTCAGATATTCTCTAACCAACTATAGGGCAGAGAACAGTCATGAAGGTGCATTTATCTTCACTCATCTTTTACTCATTGAATTCCATCTTTTTGCCAATAAGAAAGCTTAAAAATATAATTATCACCAGCAGTATGAACATTTATGCTTCATTGCACAAACATTTCTGCTAAACAAACCTCAAAGGGATATGTCCTTTACCAAAGCAATCTCATTAAAAAATTTAAATGCATATCCCAAGGAAAACCTTCCCTAGTATTTCTCCCTTAGCTCTGGGAGTACAGAAGATAGATTATCCGCAACTTTCAGTCAAGCATTATTATGACCATCAAATTAAATGAAAAATACTGTCAAGTGGAAAATTCTGTACAGCAGCTCACAGATCTGACAAAAGTGCAATACACTAGCCAAACTTTTTTTATTCTTACAAAAGTGAAGACATATCTTCTTTGCATGCTCTAGAGAAAATATGCATATTGATTATCAGTACATCTTCTTGAAGATTAAAATTACTGACTGTTTCTTCATTACAGACCATTTTTATCTTCAACACCCTCAATAAATGCCATCAAAATGAATGTGTTTACAAATAAAGACAATATTTTTTTCTCTCTGAAGACAGGAAACCTGTAGCAAATCCATAGAGGATATTTGCATTTAATGTCATTAGCTAAATGTGCCCATCCTTTGTCACACATCAACATCAGACCCAGGCCTTTAATACCATCCTAGGTATGTGTTTGGACACAACCACAGCAAAATAAAAATGATCATGATCATTGGACTAGTCTTGAATTTACTGCTTGTTTCACCTCTATTCATTGCATAAACATTATATCAAGAGGAACCTTCAGATGAAGGTTCAGATGAAGGTTCAGATGAAGCTTCAGATGAAATTATCACCTAGATTATCTTAGAAAGTAATTGAACTTTTATCTGTTTTACTGATTTCTATAGAAATACAAAGTGACTCTTCAAAACTAAAAGTTATTTGTTTAAAGAAACACAAGGGGAAAAGGATAAGAAAGAAATGTATAGGACCTACAGGCAAGTTTTTCTTTCAGTTTTGAGAGGCCCACTTATTCTAAGTACCTACCATAATTGGGAACAGATGAAATGGCTGTCCATAAGCCTTTGTCTTAACCTGATTTAATCAGTGTGCATTCCTTTGAGCTCACAGGCACTGTTTCATTCTTTGCAAAGTTTCTTTGTCTGGTCTGGGAATTTGGAGCCTGTCCAATCTGATTAGTTCATCAATAAAGGTATAGAGGACAAAAATACTCTTCTGCAAAGGAGTTTGCTATTCATTCGCCAGCTTCATTTATGTTACTATCCTTGACACCTTCATGCAGGTCTCCCTCAGACTGATTTATTGTTTTTACTTCTGAAAGTGTGAAAAAGAGATAAAATCAGGCATGCACCCATAATATCAGTTAGAAATAAACACACTATGGCCATAAGCTACTCAGAAAAGATATGGGTAAGGATAAGTGAGCAATGTACTGTCAGTTTTCTAAAGAAGTAAACAAACATCCCATTGGAGTCACCCACTGGCCCTCTCTGAGCCAACACCCTGCCACTGCCATTTCTCTGTGTCTCAGGGCAAAGGCATAAACACAGAGGAGATCAGTGCAGTTGTGGTATGAGCTGCTCAGATACTGTGGGAACAGAAACCAGGTAATTGTCCTAGGCAGAGACATTTGCCTGGACAGAAAATAATATTTTCCCTAATATGTAGTAGTATCTATTAAAGATAATATTAACTAAATATAATAATAATTAATATCCCTTTGGATGAAAAGACAGGTTTGACAATTTAGTAAGGGGCATAATAATAGAGCATCAACACTACAATCTAAAACTGCAGTCATAAGAATAAAGAACAGCCTTTCAGCATTTTTTGGATCACAATCCACATGTGCAGATGAGGCCATGCCAGCCCCATGGTTCGTGACAAGAGCATGACAGTAACCAAGACAACAGCAAAAATGCTTCCTGCAAATTCCTCCTGTCAGAGTATAGAGAACATGGTGACCAGCACATTCTTTCCTCCAGATAAAGCCCTGTCACCTATCTTAACACAAGTTCTCATTAGGACTGAAGCTTGTCTCAGCTAAGCAACATTAATTCTTGCTTTATCGTGCCCAGTTTTAGTCAGCTGGTGCATAGTTAGGGGCTCAAACTGGGGAGCAAAGAATCCATAAGTTCTACTTCAGCACTCAACAGAAGCAAATCTAAAATTCCTTGTGGGAAATGGCACAGGGTAGAAATATTTCTATGGGAATGGCCTTACAAGTATATTGTCCTACCACTGATACTCTTCTGCTGCATTACATTGTATTGACATGTAGGCATACATATTTATTCCTCTTTATTTCTCTTAGATCTAAATGCAGTTAAGTCCTCCAAGTTTGTGGATTAGTATAGAATTTGAAATTTAATGCCTTTAGAAAAGGATGAACAATTCTTTCTTATTAACCATTCTTGAACTCTAGCAACTCCACCAGAACCTGAATACATTTCTGAACTTTGAAATAGTTTTCATTAAATTTTAGTGCACCTCTGCTCTTATCACTTTCTAGGCAGTTGAACGCTTATTTGTACAAAACCTTCTGAGTTATGTTCATCATTACTTTCAGGTTCATGGCTGCTTTCGTTTCCCTGACAGCAACAGAATGAGTTTATTCTCCACATTCATTTGTTTTCCCATTAATAAATTTCTCAGGTCACATAAGTTCATTTCAAAGAGGTGTCTTCTTTTGCTCAGTGCCGTAACATGTCAGTCAATCAGACATGTGATGGTCTTCAGCTTCCTAATTCTCCTTGGACTGCTGCAGGGCACATCTTCCCTTGGCACTGCCCCACAGGTCCAATCCAAAGCTTACTGATGCCGTTTTTCTTTACAGCTTCATTTAGATGAGCTGTATTTTCTAACCTGCACTTCTTGGTACAAAAAATCATACTCAAGAAAACATGTTTCTGCTTATTCTGGTCATTATCAAATGCAAGCTAATTCTTCCCTTTTGAAGACAGAGGTACCATCTGGAGTCACAATAAAAATAATTTTAATTATTTTTTAAATACTGTTGCTGTTATCTCTTGCTTAATAAACTCCAAAATCATAACTTTTTTTTAATAAGAAGGGCTGCAAAATGCACCCACCCAAAATTTGCCACAAGTATGTGCACTAAAAAAGACACCATAAATTTAGGACTCAGTTCTTACTAAGATTTCTATATTTTATCAAGTCACTGTGATAATGCAGAGAGTGAACATAATACCAACCTTCAATTTCTTCTATAAAATCAGTTCCCTTTATATGATTAAATTTATCTATCAATAGCTAATTATTTCATAGTAGAAAATCTCACGACTGACCTTATAGTTTTTTTTCTGGGAATCCATATTTTCTTGTGTGCTAAGCTATTTCAGTATTTTTTTCCCTATGTTTTTGAGAACTTTTCAAATTTCTCAAAAATGTCTATGTTCTCATGGTAGGTTTTATGGAAGAAATCTTACTAACATTTTATTGTATGATGAGGAGAGATAAATTTGAGGTTAACTAAAAGACATAGGGCATCCTCTGTAAGATTCCCCATAGGGGAATCTTACTGTTGCCATTAAACCTGCAGACTTTTCTGCTTATACTTTTCTGCTTGTACTTTTCTGCTCCTTTATTAAAGATCAAATAAACTTTTAAATAAAAAAGTTATGGGTATGGACCATTGTAAGCTCTTAGATAATTATATCTTTGCACTTTCTGCCCGAATGGTGGATTTGGAGAGATGCTACTCAGTTATAAACAATCAGAGAAGTTGATGGGTGTTAAAGCAGAAATAGAGTGGAGTTGTTCCTATTTATCCAAGAAAGCTGTTGCTCATTTTAATGTTGCAGTTTTCCCTCATAATTTTCTGCTGCATTAAATTAAATTAAATTAAAAGGCCCAACAGGCAGAGAAAATGTGGGAAGTTATTGCATTCATATAACCTATTCTGGGAATTGACAAAGACTAAGACTTTCTTAGCATGCTCCCAGCTTTCCTAAGAAATCATCTACAGTTTCTTCTGTAATGACAATTATCAAATCAAATAGTCATTAGTGGTGGTAAAGTGCTTACAACAGGTCAAATCCATATTCTTTTTCATAGTCATTAAAAAAAAAATTATAAAATACTTAGCATTCAAAAACATTTTAATGAAGTATATTTTGTTGCTACTTGTAATTATTTATCAAATTTATCAAAGAATCCTGGGTTTAAATGTGTGAATTTCAGCTTTTCTATAGACTTCATGCAGACTAAGAACCACAGGTGTTTAAGACTACAAAAATAGTCAAAAGTCAGAAAGGATTTGAAGAAATTTAACTTTTAGAGGTTAAATATACTGGGAATTCTCAAAGAAAACAACATTTTCTAATAGGCATAGAACATCTGAGAGAATCAACTGTCCCCTCCTCTCTCTTTTCAACACACTCTTCCATAATGTATCCAAATTGTACAATTTCTAACTTATATTAGCTTAACTATCTTATGCTGTTGATTAAGTCTGCATGCACATTCTTTTGTTATGATCTTTTAAGGTTCCGATACTGTCATCCGTTTAACTAAGCTAAATTAATTTACAGTACATGGGAAAAAACAGCCTGCCTCCACTAATGTTTTTTAAGGATACTCAAGCTATTAACAAATTTGCAAACATTTTAAACTAACAAGGACACATGCTTTTTTAGTCATTAATGAAATCATCTTTCTTTTCTTGCATTAAAGATCATTAGACACCTAACTGTCAGACTGAATTTCCTTCTGCTTATTGCTTAAACTTCCTCTCTAGTTACTGCTGAAAAGCTAACAATCCTTAATACTGTCAGCCTTATTTTAGATTTTGTAACAGAAATTTTTAGATTCTGAAATGTAAAGATGCACCAAATATAAGATCTTTTCTATTCACAGGTTCAAAATGTGATTTATTAACACCTGTGTAAAAAGATTGAGCATATGGACAATTATAAATAAAAATATTTTATACCTAATATATTTTACATGCACCTAGTCTTCACTTGGCAACTGGTGTGCTAAGAAATGTGTGCATTAATATTTTACCTCCATATCACTGAACCATGTGGCACTAGCTGGATGCAGGCTTTCTCCATATCATGCATTGGCCATCACTGCCAGTAGGCATAACTACAGTTAACAGAAATGGGTTTCTTGTCACCATAACTACTATAAATTCACTATTTATCCTTTATACAAAGCACTGAACAGATTACAGGGAGAGGGCAATAAGGAATCTCTTAAGGCAGCCAACAGCCAGTGCAGCGTGTCATCCACAACAGTAAATCATCATTCCTTATCACATGTATACACCCAACCACAACTCCATCTGTAAAGTACAGCTGGGACCTTTAAAAAGTCCCACACCTTAACTGTACAACATTTTCTGAAGAGATCATTTGAGACAATCTGAGCTAGATTTGTCAGAGTAGCATCACAGAATCTAAACATGCCAGAGCCAAACTCAGCACCCCTCATTCCTCCATGCAGTGCATTCTGCAGGGCTATGCTGATTCCTTTTATTCCTTCCTTTGCAGACCCCACATTTGTAGAGATGTCTATGTGCAAAAACTCACAAGACTTTAAAGACCCTTCCACATGCTCCTTGTTATCCCTTACTTTAAAAAAAAAAAATAAATAGAGAAACAGGCATTTCACCTAGTGATGAATTCCCTGCTAAAGGAGAGCTAAAGATGGTTTCTAAATGATATTGTTAGTGTATAAAGACTGACTCAGAATATTCTCTGCTTCTGAGACAACACATTCAGCAACACACCTATCAGAATGATTTCAAAACCTCTTTGCTTTAGTCTTATTTTCTCCCAGATAGCACAAGCATGTCAGGTGTTTTTTGAAGTCTGGGACAGCTACAGTTCACTTCAATGATCCCTTACCAGTACACCATTACACAGGTTAATTGCTGTGACAGAGATTTTGACAAGAGCAAGTAGAACTTTTAACAAGAGTTTTCTAGTTAAATAATCTCATTTTACAACTGTCATGGTGTAACCCCAGTTTGCAGCCAAGCCCCACGGAGTGACTCACTCACTGCCCCACCAGTGGGATCAGGGAGAGAATCAGAAGGGTAAAAGCCAGAGGATTGAGACAAAGACAGTTTAATAGAGAAAACAAAATCTGCACACACAAGCAAAGCAAAACAAGGAATTAATTCACTTCTCC
Organism: Cettia cetti; assembly: GCA_013401135.1. Classification (NCBI taxonomy): domain Eukaryota; kingdom Metazoa; phylum Chordata; class Aves; order Passeriformes; family Sylviidae; genus Cettia; species Cettia cetti. Next base: position 62,155 of record VZUI01093652.1, read on the forward strand.
CCATGGGTAGGCAGGCGTTCAGCCATCTCCAGGAGGGCAGAACCCAACCACACAAAACAGCTACTTGGAAAGACAAACACCATCACTTCAAATGTTCTCTCCTTCCTCCTTCTTCCCCTCAGCTTTACCTACAGAGCATAATGTCACAAGGACTGGAATATCCCTTTGGTCAGTTTGGGTCACCTGTCCTGGCTGTCTCCTCCCACCCTCCCAAGGACTCCCAACTTCCTCACCAGCACAGCAGTACAAAAAGCAGAAAGGCCTTGGCTCTGTGCAAGCCCTGCTCAGCAACAACAAAACCATCTCTCTATTATCATCACTGTGTTCAGCACAAAACCAAAACACAGCCCCATACCAGCCACCATGAAATTAACTCTACCCCAGCCAAAACCAGAAGAACAATGTAGCTTGAAGTCCTCAAAAGCTCATGAACCCATAATAATTATTTATTCAATAATTTAGCAACCATTTTGCAGTTCTGTGTAATTTTTCCCATATAACTACCTTCTGAATCAATATGCCATTAGAGTGTCAAAAATAGTTTAAGGATCAATGAGCTATAAAACTTACATTGCTGCAAAATCTTTATTTTTCAGTGAACTGTAAGCTCGTCCTTTGCTTCATTTGCTTTATTTCTTTTCCTTCTACCTTAGGCCTTCCTCTGATATGCCAGTCACTCATGGTCCAGAACAGACAGGAGTCTCTATGACAGGTATAATAGATGAACTTAATAATCATTTGCTCTTCTCTGCTTGCCAGTTATTTATATCCCCATCCTGATTCTTCCCCCAGCTTTTATAAAAATGCCATTAGTTAATATTTTAAAAGTCACCTTGCTTCCAAGCCCAGGCCTTAATCAACAGCCTGTACCTCAAAAAAGGGGGAAAATGGCCTTTAACACCAAATGCTTCTGTTATTTCAGACGTTTTTAAGAGGGCTGACAGAGCTACCTGTTCATTGCCACAGTCTCTGCCTTTCTGAGGAATGCTGTGCACTGCTGCAAGATACGAATAAGAGTTGTGGAGGAGAATATTGCCATGGAAATACTTACAAATGCCTTCATTTCTGAGTCACACTACCACAGGGAGTTTCTGCCTTGCTGGGAATGACTCAAGTGTTTACTGCCCAGTTGCAAATTATATCCCAATTATGTCTGGATTCTGAAAGTATCCCCTTTTTTCATAATTTTCTCTCAAGATGAGTTCTACAGCTCCTTCTCATGGAGCTACTGTGTTTATTGGTTTTGCTTTTCTGTTCTCTTCTCTAAACACATTCAATGGATGCCACAGCTCCTAATATAGATTACTGGACTACAACCTTTTTTCCAAGCACCTTTTGATGCTAAAAAGTATCTAAAAAATATTAACTTTTTTCAGAAATATTTCCTCTTCCTCAGGGAACATGGACATTTATAATCAGACTTTCATGAAAAACTACAATCTACTTTCAATATATATTCCACCCACAGGGCAAAGGCATGCAGCTCCACTTACTTCCATCATCCCTCCAATGCAAATTCATTCTTTGTTAGGACATAAGTTACTAGGTGGCATTTGAGAGTTACTTGTATTTCTGTGCAGAAAGGGTCTCCAAAACTAATGCCAGCTTTTTGTATTTCCTCATCTAACATGCTGCCAATTTCTTGGTCTTTCTGAATGGTCCAGGCTTGGTAGGCACTAAGTATTAAATTTTAGTCTTATCATATGGATCTTTGTTTTCAAGTCTGTGAAATCTAGAATTTCTAATAGCTGTTCCATGTTCAATATGAAATATCCATCAAAATGCCTTTGAATACCTTAACCCCATCTACTAAGTGCTTTGACTAGCAAATGCAACAGAGGTCAGTATATTACTCTTAGCCTTTCCAAATATTTTGTCTTTATCTGCATAGTTTCATTTTTTTAAAGTAAGGTGTAGATTCTTTTCACTTTGTCAGAGAGAAAATTGGCAAATAACCTCTTACATAATGAAACAAGAACGACAATATAAAGGCTAATCATTTGCAGACAGTCATGTGTTGCAGTACAAATTTGCAACCTAACTGTGGCTGTCAAGAGATAATCAGAACTACATTATGAGCTGCCAAGCAGAGCCTACTCAGTCTGTCCCTTGGTCAAGCTCTAATAAGTTACATAACTTATTAGAAGTTCTCAAAGCCACAAAAAACTGTCAAGTCAAAGTACAGCCACCACCTTTCCAAGATTACTGCAGAAACCCTGCATCTCAATTTATCTCTGCACACTTCACTTCAACTTACATCCCCTGGATGCTATCAAAACAACTGTAATTGGAAGCACAATAGCTGTCGTTAGGAAAGGCAGAACTGCATGTTATTGATCCACCCATGCCTTTGTCCTCTCCCTTCACCGCCAACCTGCCCCTTCTCTCAGGATGCTGTCGGTGATAAAATACTTGTTCACTTAATTACTTTCATTAATGATGAACCTCAAGCTTCAAAACATGCAACAAAGACAAGACACTAATTAGGTATTGAATTGTTTTTATCAGATTAAGTTCAGTTAATCCATGATTGTTCCCATTTAATTATTTCAGAGAGTACATATTTTCTTCTTAGAATTACTATCCACTGAAAACAATCTTTTAGCCTCAGTATAGTCAGCCATTTTATGATGGCATCTTTGGAAGATGTGTAGCAGACGCAAAACTGAAATATTTTCCAGCCAATTCAGAAGGGAAACAAGAAATCTCAAGAAATCTGAATCTTCTTCTAAGATGTATGGAAAAATGCTATTTCTTTTAAAATTCAGTAATGTATTATCTGTCTTATAAAATTATTTAGCACTTACTGATTTATTTTCTGATCTCTGTAGCACTACATCAAAGCTTGTTGGTCTTTACTATACTGCAAAACTGTGAGACCCTGATGTGCAGATTTCACTGCTATGAAGCTGCTGCCTGCCTTCTTTCCCTTTTTGCACAGTGTTGCAAAGAAATCTGTGGCATGTGTCCTCCTCATAGCACTTTTAATACAACCAAAATGCTGATACTTTCAGAACAAAGATACTCAGGTTCCAGAAAAAAAAAATCATTCTAAATAGCAGCGTAGCCTTGTAACAATGGATAAAATGTCTTCCATGAGGAGTAAAAACATTCCCACTTAGTCCCTAACTCAGAAATATATTTTCTCTAATACTTACCTGCTCACAGAATTCCCACTACTTCACAGGAAATGTTTTCCCTTGAAGGGTAATTGACTGCAGAACTGCTCCCAGTAGAAAGCACAGGCCAGACCAGGTCAGATTATCTATTTTTCAAACCTATACTGTCCTCCAGATCCATCCTTTAAGCCTTGCACAGTTTAGATAACCTTGTGTCCTGATGCATAAAACACACACCCTTAAAAACGATGACAAGATCAGCACTCTGGCAAGCCACTTTAAACACTTGGAATTTAAATAGAATTGTGATGATAAGTCAGAAGCATCACAGAATACCCACTAGACTGAGGGCTTTAGATCAATCTAAGGGAATCTGATCTAAACACTGTGTGGAAGAGCCTCCTGCATCATCTGGCTACGAGATCTTTCCTTGAAGGAGTGTCAGTAAGGATGTGGTTTTGTTCCTACATCTGCTTGGTCCTCTCCTCCACTTGAGGTTTTTGTCCAATAGTAGCAATTATGACCTGACTATGAAGAAGGAATTAGATTAATGGTTCTTCATCATACACAGATTTATGAATTACACAGCATCAGCCCTTAAAAAACACCAGTTTTATGAGACTCTACACAAGTGATATACAATTAATAATCTTGTGCTTATATTGAGGAATTGGAGTTGTTCATAATACTACATAAACATATTATGCATAATCAAAATCTTAAAAGGAAAAATGTAATCCCCCTTTAAAACCAACAGATCTATGTTTCCAATACAATAGTCTCTACAAGAGTAGGAAATAAGTCCCCTCATATAAGAATAGGGATGTAAATTACAATGTAAAGAGTTAATAAGGAAAAAACTTGTCATGTCTGACTACAAAACAGTTTCCACAATTAAAGATGAATACACAAGGAAGGTATCAATGAGGAAGACTCTAATGCTCTTGGAATGACAACAGTATTTAAGAATCACCATTATCTTCTTTGTCTGGTAAAAGATAGCTCAAGTACCTGAGAGCTTTGACGGGAAGAAATTACCCCCAGCCCACCGCTTGTGAACAGCAAGGGTCTCTGTGAGTGCTCTCAGTTCGAGTGACACCACCCAGAGGAGATAAAACACTAGCAAAACCAAAGTTAGTTTCACCTGAATTTCTTAATTTTCCTTAGGTTCAGAACAAATACATGACCAACTATCAGGCATCAGCTCACTCCAGACCTTTATTTGCATGTCTGCACTTTATCCCACTGAATTACATAGATGGAAAGG
>VZUI01093653.1:0-11441 GCA_013401135.1 Cettia cetti
GGGAGGTCCTTGATGGCCCATTAAAGAGAGATAGCTCCCAGAGGGAGTTATCTATGAGTCATGGGCAAGGCATTGATGGGCCATTAACAGAAAATAGCTCAGGGGGTTTGGGAAGAGCACTGCTCCAACAATTGGATTTATCAGTTCGTGAAGATAGTGATAGAATACATTCCACACCATAACCCAGGACAGAAAGGCAGTTCTTCTGTGCATCTTTTTGAGACAAATGCACAGAAGTAGCCTTTGGGCTGTTTCTGTGCTTTAGGTACTGTGGATGACTAGTAAAATACTGTAACTTTGTAATGTAAACCTCCTGTAGTTACCAGTACTATGCAATTTGTACTTTTTTTTAATAAACAGTATTACCATAAATCTCAAGAACTATTTATTATTTCTTAGATTCAGGAAAAATTGAGATTTTTCTTACCTTGAGCTTACAGAGACCACCAAATCAGGGAGGAGTCTTGTGAAATGCATAAGGGCAGTGGAAATTAAACGAGTAGGGGTTTTTGTTGTTTTAATTCATCCAGGTGTTTGCTTATAGAACATTGCTATATCTTCCTAGAAGGAGCTGCTTTCATATAAAGTGCAGAGGTGCTGCACAACTTGATGGGATAATGCAGATTGCCTGGGAAGAAAGCAGCACTGCGACACACTCCTGTGGAATTGTCTTTTAAATTGTTTCTTTCCTAGATCCAAGTGCATCATTGCAGGGGCCCAAGGGTAGACCTGGGAGGGTGTCAGCTGTGTTTTATGGGAATACTGCATTTTTTTCACAACCTGCAAATGTGATGAAAGAGAATCTTTGCTAGAAAATTACTGACTTTTAAGTGCTTTCAGTCTCCATCTCATGATGCTCACCAGCAGCAGGTTTTGTCTGTTTAGAGCTAAACTTGGTGGTGCTTGAGCTGTGTGAGAATGCCCTTCAGTGAAATGGTTGGGAGGAGGAGGAGGGGTTTGAAGTGATATTTGCCATGCACTGAGAGAGATGGTATTTTAGTGGATCAGAATCAGTGTATGTGATACAGCAATCCCTGTTGCCCAGTGTGGATCTCCATCTGCTCTCCATGCACGAGGCAGGTGTGCTTTCACACACACAAGTGATTAAATTCCCTGGCACAGCTCTGGTGCTGCTGGGACTGCGTGGCCAGGGGAGTGTTGCTGAGCTCTGGGGTTGCAGAGATAAGAGCAGGTTCAAAGCAAGGCGGGTCAGGTTGGAACACAGTGTGTTCCAACAATGGCACCATTGTCAGAGAGCTGGCAGAAGGTCTGGCACCAGGGGTCAGGCTTTCTCTCCTCCAGCTGGCAAGGAGCAAACTAAAATTTAGCTAAAAGAATAAAAGAAAATCTTCCAGATTTCCAGGAAAAACATGTCACATGTGTAGTTTATTATTTTTTACTTCATTTTCTTGACATAACCAGGGCCTCAGGATGAGAGATGTGGAAGAGTTTATCCAGCATTAATCTGTTTTTAAACTAAGGGTTGAATAGCATGCAATAAATACTTTGACATGTTAGTGGGCATTATAGGAGCAATAAAAATTAAACAAAATAATGCCTGCTGGGTACTTAATTGACCAGCATTCACTTTGAGCCATAACTGAGGCTGGAGTTCTTTGGGGAAAAGAATTGTGATTATGTAATGACAGATGATTATAGCTCAAGCACCAGGGAATGGATTATGTTTGCAGAGATACCACATGCCAGAACTAAGATTATTTTTGCACCTGTAGCATCTGGTCCTGTGAGAAAGTAAATTAGAATAAATATCTTCCTGTTCTTGTACAATGACTTTCTCATATTCTTATGAAATATTTTTAATCTCCACTTGTGGAATTCTTCCTCCCACATGAGAGATAATTTTTACATGGAGAATCTGCCAGTAATTTATGCATCCAGGCCCATGGGATGCACATGAAAAGAATGTCTCAGGAGTTTGACTTCTAGAATTGCAACGAGAGCTCTTTGACACATCCCTGAAGACACCATCCTCTCAACGGTCATCCAGAAATGGATCTCTTGCTTGGACAGTGATGAAAATCCCCCAAGTCTTCTACTGTCTAGGCAGAGTTAGATCAGACCCACAGTCAGACCTCCTCCTGTGTGAGGGACACAGGGATTGGCAGGTTGGCTCACATTGGTCTGCAGTTTGACAGCGTGGCACAGGACAAGGTAGTATTCTTCAGAGTTCATTGTCTTGCTCTCACACCAACATTCTGTTGGAATGAGACTTCTTCGGTGTCAGCAAGGACTCAGAGTACTCAGTCCCCTTTGTTGTTGAACTTAATTTCTCATTGCAGGAGAATATGCAGACCCTTCTTATCCCAGCTCTTCAGGATGATTAGCTGCACTGTAAACAAAGGATTTGCAACTAGGCATTATTTTCTATGCCATTTTAATGTGACTGTCTTTAGAGTACACAATTTAGGTTTTAATTGCTTATTATGAGTAGCCATTGCAGTTAGATAATTCTGTGAAGAAAAGGGAAAACAAATTACTTGCCACTAATCTATGTTCCATTTTAGCACCCTGAAAATGAAGAGTTGCCAGGAGAGGAGGGAGAAACACTGGTTAAACACACATCATTCTTTCCCCAGACGTCAATAACAGATTATTCAAAATTATTTTTTAGATTTTCAGGGCATTAGAAGTTTTTGCACCCACAGACAGTAGGTTGTTGGCTGTGGAAAATTGTAATAGAAAGAGATGGAAGCTACAGTCCACAATTATGTAGTAGATAAACACTCCAGCAGTGTGTTGAAATGTCCTTTTCTCCTGGGAATAATATCATGGTGAAAGTTGTTGTGTAGCACTCATGTGACACTGCTGTCTCAGAAAACAGGTTTTAGTACGTTTTATTTTTAGTGCTTTCTTAGAGAAGCCAACTGTGTGCTTCTCCCTATAAAAAGTTAGAGATATTTTAAAAAAACCTTTTGATAAACAAGGTATGAGAACTAACCTGAAGAAAACTGCTATTCTATGTACTAACGAGTTTCAGTCAATACTTTCATAAGACTTTGTGATGGACATTGTCTTTACACAGTGTTTGCAAAGAAAGGCAGATACAAAATGGGCTGGACGCCTCTAAGATTTCCAGAGGAAAAGACAGTTGATCTAAAGATTTGTACTTTGGTCAAGGAAGACGTCCAGAAGGTGTCACTGATGCAATGACTGGATCTGTTAGGAAATAGTCATCTGGGTTTTCTATTAAAAATATTTTTGCTGACTCACAACCAGCAATTGCCTTTCTAAAACAATGAGAGCTAAGGGCTGAGGCAGTGGGGCCATGCCAGTCAGCAGAGCTTGAGACAGGCTGGCAGGGAGATGTGCTGTTTAAAGCAGGGTACAGAATCTGTCATAGAAGTGGAATATTTTATGCACACTGAGATTCTTTGAGGTTTTGGTACCCAGTGTTTGACAGAACCTGGGGATGTGGTGTGTTTTACAAGCCATGAGTCAGGTAAAGTAGAAGCAAGGTGTTTCTGTGTGTACTCAGTTTGTTGTGTGTGGTGTGGAACAGTACCCTGCCTCCAGTTCCACACAGGAAACGATCCTTGAGCTCCAGTCAGTCAGCACCAGTGCTCCCAGCTTAGTGTTTTATTAAGATACTTATCTTTGATCATTGTGCTAACAGAGTTTGGTGCTGCTTGGCCTGAAGGGCTTCCTTCTGCGTAACTCTGATTCCATTGTCTTCAATGCAGCTACGTGATTTAAAATGAATACTAACAGACATCTGAATTAACTCCTGTGTTTTCCCCTTCAGAATGATACAGGAGACAGGCTTTTTATGCACTTCATTTAGTCATGTATTAATATTTTAAATCCTTAGAAATAAAGACTTCCTGGAGGACTGGAATGATGATTTGTGTTTCTAGTCTGCTCTTCCAAACAGCAGAAGTTCAAAACAAGGAAGAAACTTTTAATATCTTGATTTCTTTCAATGCAACTTGATGGTGTACTTTGCAATTACTTCTTAAGTTTTACTGTCAGTACTGTCAGTAATATTTGAGCGGTTTAGGTCATTATTAATAATTGACCTTAAGTACCTTCAATGACTTACTTAATTTCTAATCTGAATTTATGAAGTCTTTAATAATATTGCACTGGAAAGCAGTGATGAAAAAAAAAAGCATATGCTTCTGATCTTCTAATAAACCTCTTTTTCTGCAGAGAAGATTTTTTTTTTTTTTTTGGTTAGGCTCAGTTCTTACTTAAATCAAAAAACAGAAGAGATATTTCATGGGCATTGCATTTACACAGTTGTCTCACTTTATTGTTTTTTACTTAAATTAGCCTTCTGTCACTACCCACTTACCAGTTAGAATGTTATTTTTGAAGGGAGATGTTCTCTGCAGTTTCTTAAATAAAATCAAAGAAAGAAGACTGTGCATTTTTGGTTTATTGTTTTGATTATTTTTTATGTGTTTTAATAAAAGATCTAGCTGCACAAATAGGAAGCATTGGACACAATATTGTATCAATATAGGTGCAGTTTAGATCTCCTGAAAATGCAAATGATAAGTACATTTATCTGATGGTGTAGAGTTATTCACTAGAATGTCCTCAATTATTAATTTCTAATGGCTTATAGTGGTGTTAAAGCATTATCCCTGGACTGCACTGATGCTCCATGTCTCAGTTCTCCAGCATTAAAATAAGGGTAATAAGTCCTCCCTTTTACCCTTTTCGTTTTCTCTTTGGTATAGAGCCTAAATTTGGGGCTCTGAGTCTGTCTCCCCTGTGTTTGCTTGTTCAGCAGTGTGGAATCCTTGAGTGCTACTGTTGTACTGATGATATGAACAAATTATCTCTCACTTCTTCAGCTCTTGGGTTTGCAGTTCATTGTTAATAAGGTGATTCTCTTAAATGTGTTTTTAATAAACCCCTTTAGGCGTTTTTGCCTGACTCTTCTATTCATTGTGAAGAACTCTTTGGGGTTTTATTTGAGATGGAGCTTATATCAGCTGACAAGACTTAGGGATTTTGTATGTGAATCAACCTGCCATTGCTCAGCTGAATTTATTGTCTCCTGAATTATTCCACCTCCTTCGCCTTCCCCAGCACTTGTGCCCTGGGAAGTGATGGCCCTTTCTCAGGGGAATATTTAATGGTGTTGATTTTCAGAACCAGAGAAAGGAAAGATGCTTAGAGCTCCCCCATAAAAAGACACAAAGATGGATTTGTCTTTAGCATGCAGGCAGTCCTTAGACTCCAGTTATGCAAGTTCATAGAGAGTGATTTCTGACCTAACTTTCTACTCACTCCTGATTTCTAGCAGGCAGATCTTCAGCAAAATGTTTAAAGATACAGAAAGATACAGAGTACCTGGATAAAAAAAATTAAAATGAATGCTAGTAGCTTGAAATTAAAATTATTTGTTTATGCTCTTTCACAGTAAAATATGTTTTAATTTTTTTCATCTGCATTGCTGCAGTGATTTGAAAGCCAGATCAAGTTTACCAGGGGCATTATTATAAAACTGGAATTAAAGCTCAGCCTACTCAATTTATCTGTATCATAAAGCAGTCAAAAATGCTGATGGCAGATGAGCTATTGACAGTTCATCAAGTTTTATGGACTAATGGAATTTTAGATCACCAGTACTTGTGTTAATAATGATTTTATAGCACTGTTTTTAAACAAAGCCAATGATTAAAGAATGTTGGTTAAACAACATGTCTGGTAGATCTCTAGAAAATATTTCTTCTTTTTTTTTCCTTTTTAATTGAATTCTGAATTCTTAAGAGTTGCCATTTACTTATTGAGTGAGAGCATGTCAATAACCATAAAATGGAGAACAGCTAATAAACATGCATGAATACTTTTAATTAATTCTTGATTGCAAAGTGTCAGAGTAACAGAGTGTGGGTGGTCGCTGGCTTTGCCTCTTCTTGCACTCCTCCATGTGCCTGTACCTGCCCCTAGCTACAGATTGTGTAGTACAGCAACCACATTGACCTGGTCTAAACTGGAAAGCTCACCATTTTGCAATTAGATGTCACTGATTTGACATTTTTTAGAATATGCAGTGTGTCTAAATGTGATACCCAGAAGGATTGATTTGGCTGTTTTTTCTCGGTCATCCCTGATGTCCCATTTTTCAGAAGTGGCTCAAGTGAGAGATCTGCATTATCAATGTATCCTAAACAGGAATGGCCATTTGGTGCTGAGAAGACAAAAGTTCTGCCATAGCTGTGCAGATAAGGCCTCTCATACAAGGACTGCTGAACATGGACAGGTTCCCTGGCAGGCTGCGGGGACAAAGGGACAAAGGGACAAAGGTCCATTTTCAGGGACTGCATGAGCTGAAACCTGTTCTGCTCATCACATCACAGCAGTCACAGGACTGCCAAGCCTTCAAGTCCTGACACAAGTGATCTGAAATGCTACATCAAAGAGGTGGGGGTCCACCTGAAACCCAAATTTTGTTACTAAAAGCTGGGAACTGGAATTCTCAAAACCCATCAGAATAAGACGAAACATGAGACTTGTCTTGGTTGCTGTCTGAAGCAGGCATAGTAGGGCTGAATCACTGAAACCCGTCCGGCTGTCACCTAACGTCTCAGCAGAGCATTGCTTCATTTCTTGTAAGTGTGAGCTTGCTAACAGTTTATAAGAATCAATTCTTGTCATTTTACTGGCATGAGGGAATTTGTATGTACCTTCAGACCTCTCAGCTGGTTTCTGTGGTCTCTCAGTGGTTTCTATGATACCCTTTTTTTTCTTGGCTAGGGAGGAAATGCACCTTGACATTGAGAGAAATTATTTTCATGCAGGAGTACTTCTTGTAAAATTCATCTGAATTTAATATAAAGATAAGCATGTAGTTCATCAAATAGAATATTTGTCAGGGGCAAGGCTCGCTTGACTTAGGGAATTTTCCTTAATTTATTAGCAACTAACAGAAATTTTATTAGTGATCCATATATTGAGAAAAAAAGCCAAGCAATCTATCCCTTGGAGAAATACTTTCCCTCCCCTCTCCCCAGGCTCAGGTTCAGCCCACCACATTTTCATGCCCCTTCCTACTGCTGTTTCTGCAGGTGTTTTCCCCCTTTGCTAGGAACTGGAGGGGCTGCTGGGAGGTGCTGGGAGGCTAAAGTCACCTCCTCTTCTCCCAGAGAGCAAACCCAGATGGGACAAGTGCCCCAGCCCGGAGCATCCCAAGAGCTGTGCAGAGCTTGCCTCTTTTAGGTGCTGGTAGTTGTGGGCTGTAGAGGATTATAACCCCAGAGCATGCACCAGATCTGCTCAGTTCTGGCTGCCTGTCTGAGAATATTAAATGGTTTTCTTTACCATGTTGGCAACTACCTCAGGTTTCTTGTTAGTTCATATGATAGCCTCTTTGGGGTGTGACCTGGTGTTTACTGCTTCTCGTCATTCATCTTTTGAAGTCAGCTAGAGTGCGTTGCCAGACAGAAGGAGCTGCGCTTTTCATTGTCTGCTCTAAGTTTTAGTGCTGCAAGGATAGGTCTACAGTGGAAACAGAAAAGTGAGAAAGATGTTTTAAGTGAAATGAACTGCTATTTTACTGACATAGCCTGGTTATGAAACCACCCTGTCTCCTTTCCTCTGCTAGTAGGTATATCTTTTCTCTCTAACTCCAGAAACTGTGTTTCAATATTTTAAATCCTTGGAGAAAAATAATAGAAGGGATCTCCTTGTAGCTTTAAATTACTTAAATAACAGGCTGTTAATTTAAAGCTACATTAAACAGCAGCATCCAGCAAGGGGAGAGCTCCCCTCTTCTCATAGCTTATGCATTCTGGATGTTTACTTCATTCTGTGTTTGCCTTTTGGCTCCTATCCATCATCTCCTGTATAAATGAAAGGTCTGAGAAACAGAACCTATGAGGCAAGTTTAATGTTTTTCTTTCTTCTGTGTTGTTCACGGTAGAAAAGATGAAAAATCAAGTAGAAAACTCAGGCAGCCACAAGTAAGCAAAATTGCTGATCCTGACACAGGGTTTTTTACTGACTTCAAAGCATGCTGTGTCAGACTGATGTTCAGCATGAGACACAAGTCTCACAGTTGTTGATGGCACTCCTTAAAGATTTCCTTGTGCAGGTACCTGAAGATTAAGCCTGAGCTAACGTCTGTCATTAGTTTAGCTTTAAATAAGTGAAGAGTCAATCCTGTAAAAGTCATTAAGAACCTAAGCCCATCACTGAGACTTCCAAACACCACATTTTGGTGGTGCATAATCTAGGAAGTCTCTAACTTTTGACAGGTCCCCAGATAGTTTGGTGGCTGCTTCATGTCAGAAACAGAGGTGCCTAAATCACTGTTGTCAGCTCAGTTGGTACGTGCTGGGATATCTAAACCTTGACCTTCTTAGACCCAGCAATAACAATTGGTCTGCATCCAGGGAGAAGGCTGTAAGGGGGTTGCAGTCAAGTGTTTAGAAGATATTTCCCCTTTTTGTTTCTGTTTTTACTTAGTTTTATTAGGTTAAGAATATGTTTTCAGCCTGTCTGCATATGAAACCAGAAAAGATCTCATTTGGTTTGTAATCTGTACAGTAAGAGTCATAAGGACTGGTTGTGGAAAAGGCATTAGAAACCAGGGGATGGATGAATTTTCTCAGTCTGCCCTGGATATCATTCTTTTGTTAAAGGAGGCTGACTGTTCAAAATACTCAGAGAAATTTTTCAAAATCAGAGTGGTACATGGATTACTATCCTTTATGGAGTGTCTTCTAGACCTTCCTGGGTTCTTGCAGGCAGGGGGATGCTGCTGTTTAGATTCCAGGTTGCACAGCTCAAGGTGTTTGCCTGTAATAGCTCAATAAGGTTCCCTCACCTTTCATTCCCATCTCAAGCCTTGTGTGGTGGTTTATGTTATATATCAAGTGACTGTTCAAGCTGTTTTTTTAGGAATTGGGGGTTTTTGAGCTGTATTGCATTTTTTGCTTTCCTAAGTTTTTTGCCTTTGGTGTGATCTGTGGCCATGAATCGATGAAATGTAGATAACTTGAGACTGTATAGAATGACTTCCGAGTTAACAGAAGGTGCTTGTGGTTTATTGATGTCATTCATGTAAGGCACTGAAGGGCAGTTTCTTACAAATTTAGTTATGTTGTCACAGTATTTATCCAGCACTTAATTCCAAGAAGTTCAAGTCTATCGCAACACCTGTTTAATTGATAGGTACTTGCTAAAAATACTTAGCAATAAACCTCTGCTAAGCAATAACATTGCTAAGCACTATGGGTTGGGATGTTAAAGGCAACTTTAAAGAAAGTGAACCGAGGAAAAAATAACAAAACTTAAAAACGTGATGGGGGGACATTGTTGGAATTAATGACATGAGATTTGTACATTGATTACGGTGTAACATTGCACTGATCTGGCACATCTCAGAAGTCATGTGTGTCAGGCAATACAGGGGATTTGAGGGATCTTTTTAAAGTCCTAAGGAATTGTTGGGGTGCGTATCTTTCTCTGGTCAGCCCGGTGTTTGGCTGGACCACCCGGTCAGCTCTGATACACCTCAACAAGGTCTATTTGTGAGTTCTTGGCTCTGCAGTACCTTGACTTACACTGTCACGGCCGTGGCTTGAAAGAGGGGACTCTCAGAGACATCTGGGGAACAGAGGTTTATTGGGGGGTCACATGGAAACCTCTTTGCCTCCATTCCGATGCCTCCAGAGAGACCCCGAACCTGGGCTGCAGGGGGGTTTTGTCCAGGAGAGGTTCAACAGGTGGTTACAAGTTACAAACCAATAAGACATCACAAAGTAACAAATGCCAATGGAATTACCTAAACACTAACAAATCGGAGGTAAATTGGGGAGTGGTCTCAAGGGACTCTGCGGACTGCTGGCCGAATCTTCTCCGAAGGCACTTGACCTTGGAGATAAAATTCTATGATGGACAAAAGGAAAAAGAATACATAAAAGAACCAATGGGGAGCAGTCTCTGGGCAGAGACCATAGTCATAGAAACCCTTATCAAACTATGATAGTAACAAATTCCAAGGTAGGAGGCCCAAAACAGGGTAATTAAAACTACACTAAAGTTACAATAAAAAATATCCTAAACTCATAGCTAAAACCTATAAAACAAATTCTGCATCCCCACAAGGAATGAGACCAGGAAACCTTCTAAGAACAATGAAAAAGTACCTGCCTAGCTGCTTAGCTGAGCTGTGAAGGCAAAACACCCAGCTTAGAGCTGCTATTGATGCAAAAGTTTTTCCTAAGTGTGCACACCTGTGCACACCTGCTGTGAGACACCAGGACCTCTTCCAGCATTTCGTTCTTGGTAGGGATTTAACTCCCTGTGATCAGACAAAAAGTGCTGACTTGTTACCATTTCCTACATCCACAAATGCTGGTGGTGAGAGGGGAGAAAGGCAGGTTGCACTCCTCTGGGTAATTTCAGTGTTAAAAATAAGAAATCAAGAATTTCCAAATAACCCAGAAAATTAGCTGTGAAGTTTGCAAGGCACAAGTGCTTTCTGAATGTCTTGTGTTTATGAAGGTGCTTCTTATGGGAGGAAATGCCTCAAGAATGTTATATGTTAATATCCCTGTGCTGTTATTAATGCAAATAGTCTCTTCCTCTTTTTTTTTTTTTTTTTTTTTGGTCAGTGTCTTTTTGTCTTGGATTGATTGTGAAGTTTTATTAAGAACTGAATTACATTTTCTAAAGATTTTGCTAATTCCATGGGTCCCAAGAGAGAACTTCTATGTCATTGCCTCCAACAATTTGATCAATATAATAGTTTTTTCTGGGGTCTTCCAAATGTGTAACCAAAGTGAATTTATTCCAAGTGCATTTTGATTAATTATCATTCATCCTTACCTGAGTGATTTGTTTCAAAGGTGCGGATGCAGGTGAAGAAAGGATTGTGGGGTTGCCTTGGTTTTGTATATCCTTTATTTCTACAACAAAAGCATAATTCCAGGGGAGGAAAACACTATAGATGTAGATTGAAATAAAGACATTTGCTATTTAGTTATGGCTGTTTAAAAAAAAATAAATAGCCAATCAAAAAATCTCATTATGTGAAGGAAAAAATCTACTGTGAATCTTCGCAGTTCTCTTCCTAAACTTGTTCAGACTTACTGCCACAGACAGTCTGTGTCAGTACTCCTGTCTTTTGATGTGATGATTTTATGTACTCCTCATAGAGCTTCTCTGTGTTCTCAGTGTAATAGCTGCTTATAAATGAATAAAATCACAGCATTGTTTTTACTTATAGATTTTAGAGAGTCTGTTGGAATGCCTGGGGGGGGGTTGTCATTGTGAAGGTGTGGAGGAAAAGGTGCAGAGAGGTAACACAGCCTTGCTCAGTGCCATGGAAGGAGTCACCTTGCTTGTGCTGTTGAGTCCTTTTCCCTGGTGTCCTGGTTTAGAGACAGGTATCTGCCAGGGGAAACTGGAGTTTTCCCTGGAATGGAGAATGTAACCCCCCTTCCCTCCGAATTACTATA
>VZUI01093660.1:0-18729 GCA_013401135.1 Cettia cetti
GGGGAAGCACCTTCGATAAACTGCTGGGGACAAGTATTTTTTTTTTAACAAAACTCCTGCACCATTTCCGGCAATTACAAGCAACCCAAAATCTGAGGTGCATGGCGTTTCAAGGTATACAGGTAAGGCAAAGTAATGTTTAAAAACCAGTCTAAAACTCTTGGGTTGCATCTTCTTTTGTGTGTTTCTAAAGCACAGGCAGTCCCTTGCTCACTCTGAGAATAAGCAAATTCCCAAGTTCTGTTTATTTCAACGTGTTACTCCCAAGGAAATCCTCTCCTTGGTGGGAATGAAACAGGAAAATGTTGCTCTAAACTAGAAGTCGAACTCAACAGAGTGCCACCCATAAGACTGGCAACGAGATCCAGGTCAGGTCTGGGGATGGGCAGGTTTTCGCCACACTTGGGCTTGCTCCAGCACTCCGCAGTGCAGCAGCTCATCTCCACCACCCAGGCAGCTCAGAAGGCAACACTCACCCTGTGCAGCCTGGAACCGCGCCGGTAGCCCGCTGACAGTGCAGGGAGCCGGGTGTCCACTCCCCGCGGCAGCCTCCACTGCTGGCACTGGCCTCCCCCGAGGCGCGGGCCGGGGTTTACTGCAGCAGAGCAGCTGAGAGGGCACCGGCAGGGATGGAACACCCGCGGCTGCGGCTGCTCCGGGCTTCGAGCAGCGCCTTGCCAGACAGGGAGAGTGGCGCAAGAAGCCGCCTTGGGAAGCAACACCGAGACAGGCTGTGCTTTCCTCTTCCTGCCCGGCCAGAACTGCCTGTGCAGCATGAGAGCTTCCCGCTCGGCACGCGTGTAAACAGAGCAGCCGCAGCCTTTCACCTACTCCGCCCTGTTCAGATTCCGCTGCTCGCTGCTCTCCCACCGCCGCTCCTGCCTGCGCGGGTGTCGCGCTTGGCACGGCCACGCGGTGTTCTCCTGACACACATCTGAGGCCAGATACGGAACTCTGCTGCTGAGAGAGTTAAGATGAGAAAACCTTTCCAGGACATTTAAGCTGTACAAATAATGACAATAAAAGGCCTTTATAGATTTGTAGGCTTAGTCCAGACAAACCCTTTGCTACTCTGCTCAGTACAAAATATAAACAGACTGTGATTTAAGAGCTTCCTCAGTAAACAAAACACCAAATGAGTGAAATAAACTAATATGTCTAGAAAAAACAAATGCTTCTTAAAATTCCATTTAAACATATTTTTATTTCATAACAGCAAGAAAAGAGCACTTAGAAATGATTTTAGCATGGAAAAAGTCTTGCCCCAATATACTAAGATAAGCAGAGAATTATGGCTAAGGTTTTCAAATCTGCCTAAGGGATTCAAGTCTCCAATTAAAACAAACAAAGTGAGTATCCAAATCCTTTAAGCAGCCTTGAAAATCCTCCTATCTGTGTGCACAGGTCCATGCATATAAAAGTATACAGAGCTTCATGAGTAAAAGATCTAGCATGTCTTCCACCAAAGCAACCATTTCAAGGCTTTCTGAGAATATAAATACATAAAAATGAACTCTGAAGAGCTGCGGCATTTGAAAAAGTGCTCTGTTGGGTTGTCATATGGTCTAATCAATATTCATTGTTTATTTAACAAGAGTAAATTTGATTGAAAAGTTTCTAAAGCCTCAAGCTCTCCAACACACAGTGCCAGAAGGATTATTCAAGGGCATTCACCCAGAGTTGCCAAATAGCTCTTCAGTAACCAAACAGACCCACACACCACTTGAATTTGGGCTGGTCAGACACTGTGCTAATAAAAGTCATCCCAAAGAGAGGAGAGGGGTCTGTGTATGCAGGGCCACTCACAGGTCTGCAGCTAAAAAACATCTTTGCTGTATCATCTCTGTCATCCTAATTTGGATCCAAAAAGCTTCCTTCAGCATGGGTTACTATGCTGTGTTTCTTTAATTTAGGAAATACTTTCCAGACATTATTTCACATACATGTACTTTAATGTCTCAGCTTTGCCTTCAATGGGTGTGCTGACCAGGATGGTACAGCACTGATTTCTCTATGATAGCAACTCCTCCAGTTGCTCTTAAATTAAATCAGAGCTTTTAATTCCCTGAGCCTAAGGAAACAGACCCAAACTGTGACAGGCTGACAATATGTGACAATGCAGCTCACATAGCACACAAAACACTGGGGTGGAGGAGAAGGAGGTGTCACACTAGCTTTAGGAGTTGCCAGGACTTCACCAGAAGCAGGAAGTCTTGGGAACCTGAAG
Organism: Cettia cetti; assembly: GCA_013401135.1. Taxonomy (NCBI): domain Eukaryota; kingdom Metazoa; phylum Chordata; class Aves; order Passeriformes; family Sylviidae; genus Cettia; species Cettia cetti. The sequence goes on from VZUI01093660.1 coordinate 2,228, forward strand.
CCCAAATAGCAGGCAAAGCTTTCTGAAGAATTGTAATGGATATTACATGTTCCAGATAAATTATGTTCAGATCATTCACTCTCTCATGAAACTGACCTGGATTTGAGGTTAACATCAAAGTTTTCTGAGGACAACGGATCCCAAAGGGCTTCCAACTTCCTCCCTTTTTCTGTACTCATGTTCCAGCACTGGTCCCAGACGGTGCTCGCTGATTGTGAGCAGGACTCCTGAGAAAGGCATCCACCACCGGTGTGTCCAGGCTTGTGCAGTTGAAGGCTGAACACACAAGCAGAATAAAAGTGTGGAAAATGTGACCCACTTTATCTGACTTTATCTTCTGCAGGCACAAGAACCCCCTGATCCTCACTTGCTGCTTTCTCTTCCACCCACACCCACACTGATGCTGGAAATGCCCTTTTTTGGAGGGGCTCTGAAGATGGTTCCTGGTAAGTGCATGACCCTGACTGCACAGAGTGGGATGTAACAGTTTTCTGATAGTTAAAACTGTTCTAGCTGCAAAACAAACACATGTACACACACAGACATTATGACATCAGTGGAGTTTTTACATCCAGTGCCATCAAATATATGAGGATGGTCTTCAGGACCGTCTTGAAAACGTCTCAAAACTAACTAAGGCATCTTTAAACTAACCAAAGCATCTTGTTAGCTTCTTGAAACTAACAACTAGATGCAAGCCTTCTTCTGGTAGACATCTCTTTCCCATTGCCTTTTAGTCCTTGCTCTAAACAGTTCACTGGCATCAAGAGCTACAGAATTACACCCTCTTTATTTCTGCCCAATATCTGCATTTTCAGTCCCTAAACAAAGGGAGATGAAATGGTATTTTGCAAGAATCATTTTGTCCTTCCATTACTGCAAACCAGTAACTTTTCAACAGCACCTGGGAAAAGGCTTCCTGAAAGTTCATGATGGAAATGAACACATCAGTCCATTTTCAGCCAGTCCTCTTCCTGTAGAAACAAAGCTTACCTGCAAAATCCACCTTAAGCTAACTCAGCAACAGGAAAATACTAGAAAAATGTTGAAAGAAAAAAACAATTTACAAGTCAAATGTTCCTGGAAGTAGTGAGAAATTAATGTCAATTTTCTCCTGGGAGAATGGAGCTAGTTACACACAGGCTGTCTCCCGAGTTTTAAAATTATTTTTCAATATAAGATATGCTTGTGAAAACTAAACTGAAAACTAAACTGAAAACCAAAGGTATCACAAAGCCTTTGACATCAATCCTTCAGCTTCACCCAAAGAGACAGGGGCCAAAGAAGAGATTCATGATGGACAAGCACATTCTTGATAAACCTGGAGGAACAGAACCAGTGCCCCTCAGCAGAGCAAACCTCCAAAAGACAGTGACAGTCAGCTACCATGCTGTGCACCACATCCAGGGGGAATGGGGGAAAATTCAGGCTTCTGGCGCAGCATGAAGTTAACCAGGCTGTTTCCTGAGGCAGCCACTCTCTGAGAGCCTGGTTCACTACAGGGTCTAAAACTGTCCTCTATGTGCCCCATCTCAATACACCACATCTTCTTCTCCACTTCCTTTGTGCAGGTGAAAGGCCTCAGCTTTTCACCTTCTCTAAATTTGAGTCCCCATCACAGTGTCTCCTCTCTCCCCTCATTTTTTTTCCCAGGTCTCTTGGCAGCAAAGGGTAGTGTGTGCTGTGTTGGAGTTGCAGAGATGTGTGTGGACACCTGCATGCCAACAGGCAGCAAACAGCCTGAACCCGCTCTTGCTGCACCTCCATGAGCCTCTGCTCTGCCCAGCTGATGGTTCTTGTGGGTACTTGTGGTGGGATCCACCTCACCCAACCTGCTGTGTAGAGTCACCCACTGGTTGCTCCCAGGCTTCCATTATCATCAGGGAAAAGGAGTCAACAGGGCTCAGAACGTAATTAATTCCACATCAGGGAAAAACATAACATGCTTGAACCCAGTGGTTTATATTTATTAGCACTTCACTGACCATAAAAAGAGCTGTAAAACCAGATGCTTGTGTTATAAGAACCTAATCTCAAATGAACTCCACCCATGGTGACTCTGGGTACATTTATATATACTTTGCTGTTGAAACCCAAGAACAACCTTGGGCCGAGGGTCAAACACTGCAAACTGGCTCAGTTCCCTGCTGCTGACAACAAGGATCCTTTGGAGCAGATGATGTGCACCTACAGAGAAGATGAAGGGGAGCATGTCAGCACAGGGCCCACCTGCCCTTGGCTTCCCATGCCTGTGCACCCTCCATGCTCAAGAGCCTTCCATGGCTGTTTTGCAACAGACACGTGCCTACATATCTACACCCTTTCAGACACTGACCTTGTCCACCATCCCTTCTTCCCCTCGTGGAGAGGAGACTTTGGACCAGGGCAACAGCAGCCATAGGCAGGCTCAGATTGATGAGGTCTTTAGAAAGCTGCTTGGCAGCCCTTGAATGCCAGCACATCACTCCCAGGCCCTGCAGAGTTGTGGGTACCACAACCAACTACATGGGAACAGTCTGCACCACAGATCCAATTGGAAAAATGTATCCTCTCTACTATAGATAAGACAGTGCCCTCTTCTAGAAAAGCTTCCCTTAGGTCAGAACACCACTTTGCATGTCACCTCAAACAAAGCTCATACTGTCCCTCTTCTTCTTACTGTTTGTTGTGGCTTAACCTCCGCTGGCAACTACAGACCATGTAGCTGTTTGCTCACTGCTCCCCCCATCCCCTGGGCTGAGGAAGAGAATGGGAAAAATCTGAAACTGATTAGTTGAGAAAACAAGTTTAATAATTGAAAGAAAATATAATAATAAAATATAATAAAAGATAATCAAAGATAATAAAAAGATAATAAAATACATTAATTATTATTATTAATATATATTAATATAATGCAAAGAGAGGGAACAAAAAGAGTTACAGGAGGAAACAAATGAATCCAAGAAAGACAAGTGATGTATATTGAAACTGCTTACCATGCCTGTCCAATACCCATCCCATCCCTGGGCAGTGACTGGCAGCTTCCAGAACATTCCCCACAGTTTATGTACCAAACATGATGTTCTATGGTATGGAATACCCCTTTGGCCAGTTCAGGTCAGCTCTCCTGGCTGTGCTCCCTACTGCTTCTTGTGCTACTCCTCACTAGCAGAACACAGAAAGCTGAAAACCCCTTGATTTTTGGCAAGCCCTACCAGCAACAACTAAACCATCAGTGTGCTATCAATGTTATTCTTATCCTAAATTGAAAACATAGGACTGTACCAGCTCCTGGGAAGAAAATTAATTCTATACCTGCCCAAACCAGGATACTGTGGCTCCCACAGAGTGAATATCTGCAGGACCAAGGATGAGCTGTGGGACAGAGGTGACTCTCCAACAGTGAGCAGCAAGACCAAAGTGTGTATGTCCCATGTGGAGTGTGTGTCCCCAAAATTGAGCTGCAAGAGCCAAGTGAGACACACAGAGGAGAATTCAGGGAGCAGATGGATGCTGGCAGCCTGCTGCCACACAGGCTTTGGTAGTTGGGCACACTGCATAACCTGCACAATCTCCAGCTACACCTGGGATCTTGCAAAGACTGATGAAAATCTTTAGGCAAATTTTTCTGGTCATGAGGGCAACCCACTGATGGGGGTTCCCTTCCTGTAGTCTCTGACAAAACCAACACTGTCCCTGCACATTGTGCATTTGGAGAATAGAGAGAGCTATCTCCTTGCAGCCCCACATGCCAGTCTGAGCTCATGGTGGAGATACTGGCGCTGAGGAACACCAAAGCTGGCTTTCACAAAGGCTCTTGTTTTAAAGATTTGAAGTAGAATTGCTCTTATGATGTCTCTTTAAATGAAACACAAGGCCTTGATCTCCAGAGGTCTCACAAGTGTGCCCCTTGCCCTTGATTCCTGTGAAATCTTAAGAAAAGTAAGGAAATCAATTACTAATAGCAAGTGGGTGGCTTAACAGCTTGTCAGTGATGTGTTTTGTACCATGCTAAGGGTGTGGTATGTGAGCCAGGAATTTGGCAAGAGACAGCAGCAGGACACGAGAGAGCTCAAGGCCTGCTGACACATACAGGAGTGTATTGGCTGCAGGGGGGCAAACTGGATGCAGCTTAGTCTGCATCAGATGAAGGACATGCTACCTGCCCTTTTTCACTTTAATTTTCCTATCTAAAAATTCTTTGTTTGAATATAGACTAAGAGGTACGTGGTGGGTTCAGGTATTACAGTAATAAATTAACACTGTGGGAGCTATTGACATCTCTCTCATTTGTCATATGGAGATTAAATTAGTCAATAGTTCAAAAACAAATAAAGGTAGATTTAAAGGAAAGAAGAACCTTAGATTCCATTACTTCTATCAATATATATGTAATGGCTAAAACCTTGCAAGCAATTGAGCACCACATAGCCACTTACTTATTCCCTGGCAGTGGGATGGGAATAGAATCAAAATAGTGAGAAAACCTCAGGGACTGAGATAAAGACAGTCTAATAGGAGCACAAACAAAGCAAACCAAGGAATTGAATTCATTCACCCCTCCCTGTGGACAGCCAGCTGTTTAGCCACCCTCAGGAAAGCAGGGCTCCATCAAATGTAATGGTGACTTGGGGAGACAAACACCATCGCTCCAAACATCCTCCCCTTCCTTCTTCTTCCCCCAGGCTTATGTGCTGAGCATAATGCCATATGTGTGGGATATCCCTCTGGTCAGCTGGGGCCAGCTACCCCAGCTCCTTGTGCTCCTCCAGCCTCCTCACTGGAGGCAGGAGGTGAGAAGCAGAAAAGGCTTTGACTCTGTATTAGTGCTGCTCAGTGATAATGAAAACATTCCTCTGTTATCAACATTGTTTTCAGGACAAATCCCAAACATAGGCCCAAACTTTCTACTATGAAGAAAATTAACTCTATTGCAGCCAATGCCAGCACCTTCTCCACCCCTTATTCCATACCCCTTATGTCATGCTCAAGCCTCCACACAGTGTGGGACCTGAGCATGACATTCTATGGTCTGGAATATCCCTTTGGCCAGTTTGGGTCAGCTGTCCTGGCTGTGCTCCCTCCAGGCTTCTGTGCAGCTCCTCACCGGCAGAGCATGGGAAACTGAAAAGTCCTTGACTTAGGGGAAGCACTACTTAGCAACAACTAAAACATCAGCATGTTATCAATGTTATTCTGAAACTGAATCCATAACACAGCACTGTACCAGCTACTGGAAAGAAAATTAACTCTATACCAGCCAAAACCAGGACAAAACCTATAGTGGGAGGTATGGAAAATCTGTTACCTGTGTTAGCAGGAAGGGCAAAGGATCCCTGTTGACTTCTATATTCTATTGCTATGTCCCATACCACCACCTCATCTCCTTCATACCTCCAGGATTTAGCCCATCAGAGGAATTTTTAAAATGCAGCAACCTTTAGGTCACAGTGTAACAAGCAAATTTTATTTTGGCAGGAAAAGGATACAAATATGTTTCTAATAATTCCATTGGGAAAAACATTTATTTGATCATAGCAGGAACAGGTGGCTTTGTTAGCTACACAAGCTCATTCTACAACGTTTACAGGCTGTCTGGTTCTCATTTTATTGGCTCACAGTTCAGCTTCTAAGTATCTGATTTTGATAGCAGAAATTCAAATTGATCAGTTAAGTTTTATACTGAGTAGTTAAATCAATCATGACACTGAGAAAACTCGAAATATATTAAATACACCTTTCCAAGTGGTGGAATGCACGGACCTGTATGTTATCCTATCCTTGTTATCCTGTCAAGCAGAAAACATTCTCTGTTGTGTTTTCTGATAATTTTCCAAGCTCTGTCTGCAAAAAAAGAAATGTCACTTTGCCACACTCTTCCACAGCTCTCCAAAGGTATCCATGTTTTAGTGAAATTACAGACTCCACGTGACACAGCAATGTTGCACTTTACTGGAGGTATCAACAAACCCACCAGCATTGCACAAGTGAAGAAAGACCACACAAGATACTAAACAAAAATAAACACATGGTCACACCATGGGAAGTGAAATAGGAAGCACTGGAGGAATCAACAAATCATTCCAATATTAATTCCTGATTGCCACTGGAGTCCCAGGATTTCTTAGGTCAAGACGCTCAGGGAGTATGTGACTTGGCTGGTTTGAGCTGACTAGACACCTGTTTTGGTTGACCTTTCAAAAAGACAGATGGAAGCAGGGCTGTAGCTGTACAGAACCAACTGTCCTGTACAGTACCTCAGAAGAAACAGTCACAGAACCCAAGGAAAGTTCTAGTTGGCATACAACCTAATCCTGCACTAAAGCAGTTGTGTATAAAACCTCTCACAATTTTTAGTATGTATTGAAACAATCATTTACTTACCTAGGTTCTTTGTCTGCTGACTAAAATAGCCATCTATCCTACAGTCTTATGTGAAACATGTACTCATCAGAAGTAAAAAATACCCCTTAATGTCCTGTTATGAGAAGTGGAAGACATCTCTTGCTTATTCGTAGGTAGAAATCAAAGAGTTTAGGATAAAGGAACAACTTAAAACACCTTCTTAATTCTGCATGCCAAAGCCAAGATAAGCCACAGATAACAAAGCTGTTTTTCTTAAGAGAGGAGTGAAATTCAGGAGACTGTAGTTTCACCTGACTTAGCCTCAGCCCCTAGACCAGTTACAAAGCTGTCCAGTAAATTACCAGCTGTGTTTCCAATTCTCTTCTGTAATTTATTGTCCCAATCCCATGACAATTTAACTTTTAATCAGAAAAATAAGGTGCTCTATCCATGGAAGTGTTCACAGCCAGGCTAGATGGGGCTTTGAGGAACCTGTTCTAGTGGAAGGTGTTCCTGCCCATGGCAGAGAAGTTGGAACCCAATGATCTTTAAGGTCTCTTTCAATTCACACCATTCTATGACCTGCAGGACAGAGAAGTGGGGTTTTTTGAAATTTAAAATTAAGATACAATGTAATAGGCATGCATAAGTAACCAACAAGTGCTTAACAGTCAAAATCCTAAATATCTTAAAGAAACACCCATTTCCTCCTGGGTGACATAAAACCATATCCCCAGCTTCTCTGGGAAACTGAATGGAAAATACTTGTGAATTGACAGTGATCCTTTAGCTGCTTCCAGTGCTGCCAGAGAAGATCAACTTCTCTGAAAACAGCTCACTTGCCAAAAAGAAGTTTCTCTCACCTGCCCTTTGGCTTCACTAGGGATGTTTGAGGTTTCCCCTGACCCCACGAGGCTGTCTCCTATGGCAGTAGTGCAAACATCAACACTGCTGCCAACCTCTGAAGCTTTCCACTGAGCAGGCACAGCAGGACTAGAACTGCAGTGACTCAGGCACAGCCACAAATGCTCCAGAAACAAAGGGCCACGAGCAATACTCTGTAAAATGCACGTACACAGAAACCAGGGTGAGTATCATATAGGGCTGGGGCGGAACATGGCACTGTCAGGCAAGCAGGATTTGCTCCAGCTGGCAATCAGACTGGTAAGCAAAGTAAAACCCATAAACTGAAATCTTAATGACAAGTAAATTCTTGTTAATGACAAGTAAGCTTTTCATTCGGTACTCCAATAAGCAATTGCAGAACCAGGATGAAGCAGATTTTTTTTAAGGTTAGGATATGGGAGGAAAATGGGGCATGAGGAAGAAGGAAAAAGGAGATGGAAAAAGCACCAAGCTGCCTTGTTGCTGACTGTATGCTCCCTCTCCCCAGTTATCTGATATATCAAGCTCGGCAATTGCTGTCAGTAGCAGCAGAGATACTTTTCTAATTCAATAACTGAAAGAGAGCAGTAGAGGACAGGGAAAAAAGAACAGCCCCACACTGTACAGCCCTCTCATGCCCTGGACTTGCTGTCTGCTGCCTCCGGCCCTCCTTCCACCCCCTCCCCATTCTTCATTTGCTCCCTTCCTTCCGTCCTTCCTCTCATGTTCCCCAGCTGCCATTTCAGAGCTGCCTTTCCCTGGCCACCCCCTCAGCCTCAGCTGCTTTCAGACACCCACTGCATTGCTCTGCATATGAAAATGAGCTGTCACATTTTCCAGCCTCTGAAGCAAGAGATTATTTTTGGGAGAGGTGGTTTTGACAGTTCTGCTCTATGATTCAAAGGCAGAGCACAGGGCAGGGGGAGAAGAGAGGATACAGCAGAAGACACATGCAGGGCTCCTGGCTGTGCATTTAGAAGGGAGCAGAGGTCTCTGGGGGGACACAAAGCTCCTGTGGACTGTGGGAGTCAAGGAACAGATACGTCTCCTCACCTCCAAGGACTGCTCTTTCCTGAGCCAAGGCCAGCTGCTACCAACACAGCTACAGGACATGCCACTGAGGTGACAGTCGAGCCTGCTCATGGAGGACAGGCACAGCAAACCCCCTCTCCACCCTCTCACAAAGTCCTTCACCCCACCTGCATCCCGATCCCCCACACCACCAGGCAGTCTCTTACAGAGCCCATACTCCCTGCCAAACCCAGAACTCATCTGAAAACCTGGCCTAAAGGAGGGGAAGTGTAACAGATTTTTGACCTAAGCCCAACTTCAGTTTTCCTGTGTATTTTGACTGCAGGTGGTGAGTGCACAACACAGAACTTGCAGGGCCCTGCACCTGGATGGCAGCAACAGGAGACAAGCATTGACACAGTGGAAACAAAGCCCGAGGGTGAGAGGAGACTCACATGGCAAAATGAGCAGAAGGCTCCCTGAGTAACCAGACAAGCAGACTGAAGAGAAGTGTGGCTGCAGAGGGTTGCTCTGGAAATTAAAGTTGAAACAAGCTGGTTTAAAGAAGCAAAGAAAGAGGGCAGTTGGGGAGGCAGGGCTGAAAACATCAGTGGCTGGAGGTGTCAGTGGAAGAAGAATACAGTAGGGAGGATCCAGAAATGGTGGAGGAGGCAGCAGGATTTGAATGGCCATTAAGTGGTGTAGACAGGCTCTGGTAAGTGCAGGTTATTGGGAATGGCCACAGGGAGAGGCTTTCATGAAGCAAAAGCAGTACAGACATCATGGGAAGGAAGGTGCATTAAGAGGTATTAAGAAACATTGTGTGTGCCAGGGGCACAGGAGATTGGCAGCTGGAACAGGCAAGCCAAGAGGGCCTGTGGGGAATCACTGCTGAAGGGGTGCCAAGAGCAGCAGGGGTGATCCTGCAGCACACGCAGCCACAAAGAGCTGAAAAGGCTTACTGGGAAGCCAAGAGGAGAATGCACAAGGACTTAAAGCAAGGATAGGGGAGACAGAAGAGTGGGAAGAGAACAAAACAGAACAGGCCACCTGAAGCATGAGCTGCCATTGCAAGTCAGCCCTTTCTTTTCTCATTGTCACACCATAGCAGAGTTGAGAAGCACCTGTCAGTGTTGGATCATAACTTGCTTCATGTCACATAAACGGAAAGAAGTAAGGCCAAACCTCCAAAGTATTTACAACAGCTTTGCTCAGTGTCCCCTGAAAGTCACCCTTATGACAAGTCTAAAAGGCACATGATCAAGCTTAGACATTGCTACGCTGATTTCACCTTTCCATTTTATATGAAAATAATTGTATTCCCTCCAAAGAGCACTTTACTTATAGAAAATTACTGTAGATTCACCACAACTTCTTCCAACAGTCCGGCACGCACCTTCAACACGTTGCCATAGCAAGCAAACTAAAAATGGCGACAGTAGTTCATGTTACAGATCTTCTGTTCATGGAAGAAACTGGATTTTTAACACTCAAGTTCTTACTGTATCAGTAAAACATTTGTATATATGCATTACATACAAGTAAGTGTGAAAAAGTGACCATTTTCTGCTGAATGTAGAGAAACTATTAGTTTTGTAAGTGAACTTATCATGTAGGCTGGTGCAACTTTTACAGATTTAGTTTTAGTGGAAATATGTTTCAGATGAGATTTCAGAATGTTTTATATACAAACCACTTACAATCACAAAAACTATGACAGAATTTACCAGAAAACAGAAAACACAGAATTTCACCAAGAACTATTGACTTTTTGTTCCACAACCTTTATTTCAGCCAGGGCAGATGCACTTGCGAGCCAGGAGCTCTTTCCCCAGCTGCATCTTGTGTGACAGTAGCACCTTCTGGCAAAGGACAGCACCTTCTGGGAGCCAAGCAACCATTTTATCAACATTTTTTCCCTGTTGATTTCAGTGTGAAACACAGTAAGCACACTTTCTCTTGTTTCTCCACCCAGAGACATGGGATCCAATGGAGTAATTTGTAAACAACTGTTTGCTACTAGTAGTGAAAGGAGTTTGGATCATCCTGAAGTGAATTCTCTTTTTGGAATTCCTTCTGGATAAGACAGTCAAGCCAATCCATTTCCCTTCAGGCACTGCAGGGATCTTGTAAAACCTGTCAGAAAGTCAGGAAGATATTCAGGCTGCACAACAGAAACAGAAACAGAAGATGGGAGATGCAGATTTCTCTCTAGTGGCATGTTTTCCTGCAGGTGCCAATTGTGGCAGCTGTAGGAGCAAGGAGAAAGGGATCCCACCACTGGCAGCCTGGTCCAAGGGGCATAGTAGGAGAGCACATTCCATCAGATGTGTCTGGGGTTTTGGTGAAGCCAAATAACAGAGATTCCATCTGTACCATGTATCAGTTGAAGTACTGGAATTAAAGCAATATTTTTTAAAAAGTGTCTTCCTGGGAATAAAATTACCACTCTTTTGTCAATACATGTCTTTGAAATGATTAAGTATTACTTTAAATTACATACATCTATGGTCATGTTTTGCAATATTTATATTCTTTTTCTATCTTCAGGCTGAAGAAACGGCTCATTTCTTGCAGGCTGGTTTTTGGGTTTTGTTTTGGGTTTTTTTTCCTCTCTTTCAGGCAAAACTAAACTCTCTGGGACAGGTGTTTCTTGTTTCCTTGCTTTCCAGCAAGTTACAGGAACACATCACCTGCTGCCAGACCCCTTCTGCCAATTGGGATTGGCTAACACTGGTAAGAATTAAGCAGAATGAAGGAATAGGACCATGACACCATTGCAAAGGGGAAGGACAAGAAGAATGACATAATCACAAAACAGTTAGGTTTGAAAAGGCATCTGAGACCTTTGACTGAACACAACCATGCCAACTGGACCATGGTACTGAGTGCCACCTCCAGTCCTTCCTTAAACATCCCCAGGGATGATGACTCCACCACCTCCCTGGGCAGCCCATTTCAGTGTCTAATCAGCCTTTAAGTGAAGAAATTCTTCCTAATGTCCAACCTAAGCTGTCCCTGAGGCAGCTTGAGGCTGTCTTCTCATGGTGTTTCTTGTTGCCTGGGAAAAGAGCTTAATCCTCACCTAGCTACAACCTTTCCCAGGGAGTTATAGAGAGCAATAAATCACCCTTGAGACTCCTTTTCTCCAGACTAAACACACCAAGCTTGCCCAGCTGCTCCTCACAAGACTGGTGCTCCAGACCCTACACCAGCTCAGTTGTCCTTCTTTGGATTCTCTCCAGCACCTCCATGTCTTTCTTGAATTGAGGGGCTGTGAAATGACACAGCACTCAAGGTGTGGCCTTACCAGTGCTGAGTACATGGGGAGGGTGACTGTCCTGGTCCTGCTGGCCACACTATTGCTGAGACAGGCCAGGATGCCACTGGCCTTCTTGGCCACCTGGGCACACGCTGGCTCATGTTCAGTGGCTGTTGGCCAGCACCCCCTTTTCTTCTGAGCAGCTTTCCAGACACTCTAACCACAGCAGGTAGTGCTGGATGGGGTTTTGTGGACAAAGTGTATGACCCAGCAATTCTCCTTACTGAACCTCAAACCACTGGCTTTGGGGCATTGATTCAGCTTGTCCAGATCCCTCTGCAGAGACTTTCTACTATGAAGAGTCTGCCTCTCCAAGCCTCTCCAAGCAGACTGTGAAGAGTCTGCCTCTCCAAGCCATGGGCTGCCAGTATTTGCAGGAGTATGATGGAGTCAAAAGCTTTCCTAAAGTCCAGGTAGACAATACCCACAACCTTCCCATCATCTACTAAGCAGATCACCTGGTCATAAAATGAGATCAGGCAGGTCAAGCAGGACCTGGCTTTCCTAAACCATCCTGGCTGGGACTGATCCCTTGGTTGTCTTGTATGTATCATGTGATTGCACTCAAGATGCTTCATAATCTTACTGGCACCGAGGTTAGGCTGACAGGCCTGTAGTTCTCTGGATCCACCTTCTGGCCCTTCTTGTGAATGGGTGTCACACTGGCCAGTTTCCAGTCATGTGGGATCTCCCTGGTTAGCCAGAACTGATAATAAATGACAAAGAGGGGCTTGGTGAGCTCTTCCGCCAACTCCCTCATCACCCTAGGATGAGTCCAATCCAGTTCCATAGACTTGTAAGCATCTAAGTGGCACAGCAGGTCACTAACTGCTTTCTCCTGAATTTCACAGCATCCATTCTGCTCCCTGTCCCTGTCTACCATCTCAGGAGTCCTGAGGATAACTGTTGAAGACTGAGGCAAAGAAGGTGTAAGGGGAAAAAAAAAAAAAAAAAAGGAAAATGCTCTGACCAAATGACAGTAGACCTCTTAGGAGGAGAAGGAGGAGGGAGATCTCTTAAGTGAGGTTGAATAAACAGGAGGAAAGAAACTGAACTATGACGAAGCCTCAATAGCATTTCTAGAGCCAAACAGCAGTCACAGCGGCAGAGCTGCAGCCTGGCCTGGATCTGGCTTATCAGGTCCTGACACACAAAGCCGCTCTTTCTGCATTTATTACAACTCTCTGACGGGAAAAAGAGCCGGCCTTCAACCCTGCATGGAGCAGAAGGGGTCACACGGCTCTGGTCCCCCGGCGTGCCGCAGCCTGCGGGGTAACGCGATCAGCAGTGACCCAGCTAAGCCGCAGCTGTTCACCAGCCGGGCGGGCGGCAGCAGCCGGAGCGGGCGAGGCAGCGGCGGGCAGACACGCGGGGCCGGCCAGTCTGGGGTCTCCTCACACTGCGGTCTCCCTCGGACCTCCCGCCAACAGCAGCGCCCTGGGCTGACACGGACAGCGCCGGGCGCCCTGGTGCAGCGCCAGCGACCTCCCCCGTCCCGTGCCAGGACACAGCAGCGGGTCCTCGGGCGCGCTCAGCCACGGGGACCGACCGGCCAGAAAGGCCCGAGGAAGTCGGAACGACCGCGCTGCTCTATTAGCTCTCCCCCCGCCCGCGGGCCCGCTTCACCTCAGCCCGGCAGGCAGCGGGGGCTGCGCCGGGGAGGTTGCTCCCTCCCCCGCCGCCGTGTGACCTCATGCAGGAGGAAGCGCCGAGCCGCCCCCGCCGCTCCCACACGGATGCCGGGGAGGGAAGGGAAGGGCACGGCAGGGGGGGGCGGGGGCGGCCGCCCTGACTCAGCCGCCGGCGGGGACACGCCGCGCTGACACTCCGGCCACGCCGCCGCGCGGCCGCCGATCACGCGCGGCGGCCCGGCGCCCATTGGCCGCCGCCCCACACACCTTTGCCGGCGATTGGCCGGCGGGCGGCCGGGGGCCCCGCCCACCCCCCCGCGCGCGGGCCCGGGGGCGCCGCCGCCCGAGTGGGGAGCGGCGAACAAAAAGAGGAAAACCGGGAGAGCGGCGGCGGCACCTCGGGGCAGGCTCGGCTCCTCTGGTGAGCGACCCGGGCATGCCGGGGGGTCGGGACGGCTGGAACCGAGGGAGTCCCCGGGGTGGTGCGGCGCGGCGCGGGAATCCCAGGGCACGTGCGGGGGCAGACCCACGATAGGCACCGCGGGCAGGAGCTCGGGCTGGGGCGGCGGCTGGAGGGGCTGAGTCGCAGTGGGGGACTGGAGCTGCTGGAGCGGGCTGTGGGAGAGCCGCCCGCGTGGAGAGCCCTCCGCGGGGCAAGCCGGCGAAGAAAGCCGCGGGAGGGAGGGAAGGAAGGAGAGAGAGAAGCCACCGAGAACCTGTTGGCAGCGCCGGTCCGGCGCCGGGCAGTCTCTTGTGCCTGAGTGCCCGACCGGGTGCGGGCGCTGGCCTCGGCAGCTGCATGTACCAGGCAGCAGCGGTAAGGGAGGAGGAGAAAGCCGGGGGGATCCCGGCGCCACGCGGGGTGGGCGGCGCGGCGGCAGGGAAGCGGAGCGGCGCTGCGGGAAGAGCCGGCCGCCGCCCCCGTAGCCCGCTTCCCGCAGGGTCGCCGCTTCGTTTCCCTTCCCTTCCCCCGCGGCGGGAGGCGTCGGGTGTGGCGGCGCTGACCCCAGCCCGGCCCCCGCCCGCTGTGACGGCTCCTCCCGCCCGGGCTCCTTCCCCCCGCCCGCCCTCACAGCCGGCCGCCGCCGCGCGCCGGAGGCGGGGGCGCCGCGCGGGGAACTGGGGGAAAGGTCGGCGCGCGGCGGCGCCCGATCACGCTTTGTTCAGGTGCCCCGCCCCGGGCCGCGCCCTGCTCGGAGGGGGCCAATGGGCGCCCGGCGCGGCTCCGGGCAAGCCAATAAGGGAGGGCGGGGGCGGCGCGCGCGGGGGCGGCCGGCGGGGTGCGCTGAGGTGAGGGTGGCGCGCGCCCAAGAGCCGGGGGCGGGATCCGCGCCTGAGCCCCGCCCACAGCCCTGCGTGAGGGCCGGGCGGGGAATGCTCTGATAGAGGTGCGGCGGGTACCTGTGCGTGTATGTGTATGGGTATCTCAGTTCTCCAAACAGGTGATTTCCCTTACATGTACGTGTGTGAGAGAGTGACCCTTTGAATATTTTCTAGAACATTATTTGTTGCTAGTGCCTTTCGAAGAAAATGTGAATCAGCCCCAATGCGGTACTTTCTCATGTGCCAAAATAAGCACAGTGCTGAGGGCTGTGTGTGTCCAAAGCAAAAATAGAAGGAGGGTGGGATGGTGGAGGAAGTTCTGATTTACTTTTTTTGGGGGGGTATGATGATTTTTCTTAATTTCTCAGACACAGCTCTTTCAGTGTGGAATAACTTTAACATACTTAAGATCCAAAGTAGTTCTTTTGTCTTGAGAAATTATATTACTTTCATCTGATGGCAAGATTTCCTCACTAACAAATTCATAAAAATATTACATAAATAAGAAAGAAAGCAGAAAAATACAGGTACATCAAGTATATTTATCTTGCACAGGTTGCCCTGTTTGTTTTTAGCAATGCCTTCGTACAAGCAGCTGCAAAATACTCTAACTTAGCATCAGGTTTAAAGTTTCTTTTTTTTCTCTAACCGAGACAGGAGTAAGAAATGGAGACGATGACTGAAAAACAGAGAGATACGAGGTATTTCTGGAACAATACCCCCGAAAAGAGTGATTATGAGGCTGTAGAAGCCCTTATTTCTATGAGTTGCAACTGGAAATCAGACTTGAAGAAACATGCAGAAATGAGACCTATAACTCCTGCATCTGACATGTCAGAAGAAAGTGACGAGTCTCTGCTTCCCGGAGCAGGGGACTTTAATGCGATACCAGCATTTGTAAGTTTTCCAATTTGTGTGTGTGCTTGTTTTTAACAATGAGTGTGGTGATGTCCTGGTAACATCCTCCACTTACTGTCTCTCTCTCCTGCACAGTGCCTGACCCCGCCCTACAGCCCTTCCGACTTTGAGATGTCGCAGGTGATCCATCCGCTCAGCAAGGCGCTATCCGAGGCTGCCAAGCCTCCTCTGGCCACACCTCGGAGAGAAGCGGAGAGGCCTCTGAAAGCTCGAGTGACAAGTGTTATCCGCCACACGGCTGATGCCCAGCTCTGTGATCACAAAACCTGCCCCATGAGAACCGCCAGTGTGCTCAAATACCAGGACAGTGCTTCAAGGGAAACAAATAGGAAACAAAATGCCAAAGAAGAGCACCCTGTGTGCTCTGCCGTGGCACCAAGTGGAGCTGGTGCTGAGACCAGTGAACTGTTGATGGCAGAAGGAAGAACTGCAGAACCAGCTGTTGGTCCCGTACCCTTGACAAAACCCTCGGTGAGCAAGGAGGAGTCTGTCCCTGAACCAGCAGAGCGGCCAGCAGTGGCAGCACCACTGTCTCCTGCCCAAGGCAGCGGCGCCCCCCCTGTGCCAGTGATTTGCCAGATGGTCCCACTGCCCACAAACAACAATGTTGTGACAGCTGTGGTGCCCAACACCACGCCAAACCAGCAGCCAGCTCTCTGTCAGCCCATGGTCTTCATGGGAACTCAGGTTCCCAAAGGTGCTGTCATGTTTGTTGTGCCCCAGCCAGTTGTGCAGGGCACAAAGGCTCCCATTGTTAGTCCAAATGGCACGAGACTCTCACCCATTGCCCCTGCTCCTGGCTTTTTACCTTCTACAGCAAAAACCACTCCTCAGGCTGATTCTTCAAGAATAAGAAGTCACATTTGCGGCTACCCAGGATGTGGGAAAACGTACTTCAAGAGCTCCCATTTGAAGGCTCATGTCAGAACACACACAGGTTGGTTACTGCTGCTGCATGTTAAAATATAATGTAATGTAGTCCTGAGTTTCATGCCTGGGATGTTTTGATTTTGGAAGGGTTCTTTCCCAGGCGTTCTTCTGGTAAACAGAAGAACAATGTTTTGTAAATATAAGGATGTTTACAT
>VZUI01093664.1:0-61053 GCA_013401135.1 Cettia cetti
TATTTTATTTTATTTTATTTTATTTTATTTTATTTTATTTTATTTTATTTTATCTCTGCTTTAATCCATCAGTCAGCTTCAGGGTGTGCATTAAACCAGTGGGGAGAGAGTAGCTATGTAGAAAGTAATTTATCTAGGTGAAGTGACTTGCTACACAAAGACATTAGTTAGCATGAAAAATTAGTGAAGAAGTACAATTTAAATCATACTAATACTTTTATTTAATTAGCCACTTGCTCCTCCCAGTAGATACTATGCTTAACAAACCCCTAAATTAATTTGCTAATTAAAATCACATATATTAAGCAAGTCAAATTTTTAAAATTTTAATGACTTCATTTTTCTCACAGTATACACTGTGAGAATCAAACAGAGGGAGAGTTTAGGAAGGAGCCAACTTATGTGCAGCATTTCCAACAGAGACACTGAATTTTCTTCTGATACTACTTTTTATATTTTGGTAGCTGCTTTGGAATGGCTTTGTGTTCAAGGTAAACAACTAATAAGAACTTATTTTAATCTAAAGCAGTTTCTATCATCCTAAAAATTAATTTAAACAGCAAAGTTGTAAAGGATGCAGGGTGGCAGATTTTAAAGCTTTTGAGTACCATCATTTCTTCACATAATAGCTTGACTACCAATTCTGTGCTCCAGTCTTTAGTAATAAATGGGAAAGAGTGGGCCTTAGCAGTTCTGTGGTTGCAGATGAAATTTAGAAAAAATAGAAATAGAATAGAAAAAATCTAGAACAATTATGGAGGCCTAGTGCAATTTTAATGTGACAATAATCAAAAGAATTTCAATGAGCTCTAACCAGCCATTTTTGGCTTACAAGAACACATGTAGAGACAAAAAAAAAATCTGAATATGTTTACACAGGGGAAAAATGAGGTAGGACTGAATTATTTGGGTTGTAGTTCTGCTACAAGAGGCATATGTAATCTGGAGGTTAACTATCAAAAAGAAATACAGGTTGGTAATATAAGCATTCATTATATAACAACAGTGGTTGTTAAATTAGCTGAACTTTGCACCTAGAGATTCTAGGCTTGTGTGATAATAGAAGCGAAAAATCTGGACTTTATATTTTAATATTGGTCCCAGTTCTACCACACAGACTCCACATTTGCAAGTTACAACTCGCATAGACAGGTAAATAATTTATTATAATTCCAGCTTCGTAGCTTGATTTTTCATTAGAAGCAGAGACCAGTGACATTTTTGTAAGCTTTTTGTTTACCAATGTATTGAATAAAACTGGAAGTTCACCATATATAGCACATATTAATGCAATTTAAATAATGTAAAATACTTTATTTCCAGGAGATTAACACCCTAAAGACTATGCAAACAAAAGTGTTTATGAAGTTAAAGAGCATTATAGCATGTGGTATAGAACCTGCAATAATTTTTCCTGTTTTTTCGGGGTGGGGGGCTGGAACTTGAACCTTTGAGTCTTTATTAAGGAGTATTATGTAGGTAAAAAAAATTTAAAAAGAAAGGCTTTGCAAGACTTTTCACCACTTCTAACCTGCCCTGTGACTCTAAGTCTGTCTATATATGCAGTAACAGTAATTTTACACCTTTCTGAGTCACATATTTAAAGCTTGAGAACATAATGGTAAATAAGATAAAGTTTTGATCTATACCCCTCAAAGGGATAGATGCCACAGCATATTGCACTGTGATGACTGACTGGTGTGGCAAGCTTTTGGTACAGAAGGACTGCAGATGTGGCTTCTGTGAGAAGAGGCTGAACACTTTCCCATGACCCCTGCGGCCAGTTCCACCTGGCTCTAAAGATGAGAGCATCAGTGATCCTGGAAGCCTCTCTGATATGACATATTGAGAAAGTGTGCAAAATGCTGTGCAGAAGCCATTAACGAGAGGAGTGGTTAAAAAAATTGATAGAAACAGCTTTTTAGATACCAAGGTCAACAAAGAAGAAAACTGAGGAGGCACCCCAGATTCTGGAGCAGAGATTCCCATGCAGCCCATACTAAAGGCCATGGTGAAGTGGGCAGCCCATGGAGGATCATGGTGCAGCAGATATCCACCTGCAGTCCCTGGAGGTCTCCATGCCAGAGCAGGTGGACATGCCCTAAAAGAAGTTGCAGCTCATAGACAGCCCTTCCAGGAGCTGGCAAAGTTTTCTTTTGATTTTTCTTCCTTGTTTTACACCTTGTAATAGTGCCCAAGCTACCTCAAGTTATAAAAGCACCAGTAAAGTACCTTTATCTTGTTTTGAAAGTTCAGGTGTGCTTGCCACCATCTTACTCTATTTTGTATTATTAAACTGGCCTTTCAGGAAGTAAAAACCCCTCTTTCAAATGCCTGTATTCTTCTTTCATCACCTTGGTCATGACGTTTTACACGTATAATCTTTTATCTCTTGTCCTTTATATCACACTCTACTGGAGCCATATAGTTAATCTATGAGTCTGGATTTTTTTACTAACTTCAGTAGGAGCTGAATGCACTCCCTATATTATACACAGAAATGGACAATAAAGAATACAGGGAAAATAGTATCAGCAAATTTTTGAAATTTGATCACCACAAAAAAAAAAATTTGAATTGTCAGACATTATTTAAAGGGTTATATTTATGCATTATCATGCTATTCTTTATATACCATTCAGACAGTGAGCAAAATGTAATGTTATTTCTAACAGCAAACAAAAACTAAATGCACAGGTAATGTTATTCACAGCATAACTTGGTTTTTGCTTTTGAGAGAATTTTGCTAAGTCATAAAAAATTATGAACATGTGTATCAGTACCCTTATGTGTGTGTGTATTAACAGCTGTATGGTATATTTTTTTTAATATTTTCATTTAAATAGGTAACAATGGAGATGACATTTTTTATGTGTTGCACCAGTAAAGCAATAATCAAGGTCAGATATTTTCTCTGGACTCATTCTTAAAAGAACAATCACTACCTATTTTTTTAAGTTGAATCTGGCTTACCATAAGTTTTTTTTTTATAGCTTCATCTTCTTTACAATTTTTTTGCAATGTTTAATGCTAAGATCAATATTAGAGATAGTAGGACCTGTACTAATTTTTTTGGTGTGAAAGCTGTACAAAGAGCACAGTTTCCCATTCATAAACATCACTGAGTCCTTCTAATAGTCTTTTTTAATGCTTTTATAATATGCATTTTCTTTCTTCACTTGAATTGTAGTAGCAAAGTACCTTGTTCTTGCTCCTTAGAAGCAAATACAGACATATGTCTAATTGGGGTCTATTATGTGCTCTTACCTAAGTTAAGCAGTTTATTATGAAATTACCTGTGTTCCCACTGCACTATAATATCATTTAAAAATGCGTTGATTTCTCAAGACACAGAGAGCTCATCCAGAAGTGATGAAGGAGGCTTATGGTATGATTTCCCATTAGTAATCAAAATTATTGATGCTTACTGTATTATAGCATGAGACACATAATAAATATAATCAATCCAAGATACATTTTTGGAATGAAAATGTTACTTTATGAAAGAATCTTTGTTTCAAATGCAAATGTTCAGACTCTAATCATATTTTTCTTCATAAATTATGTTAAAACACTGATTTTTTCATAGAATGTAATTTTTAAAATATGCATATTTGAGAGTATAAAAGCTCCACTGTGTTTGAGTAATCCAACAGATGAGAAATTAGTTTGTTAATCACACTGACCCTTGTTATCAGACCAATGATTTAAGGAATAAAAGTAGCTCACAATATCCCCAAATACTTGATGGAGTTTATACAGAGGGAAGAAAAATGCTTCATACCCTGTCATATAGTTACTGTTTTCATCTTGAGTCACCCAAACTCTGTATTAAAATGACATGCTTTACAAAGAAAATGTCTCATTAAAACATTGCAAAGATTTGAAACAGCAATACTGTAAGTTGTTTACACCCATCAACACAGAATAATATGATTTCCAATGGCACTCAGAAGACACTAAGAGATCAGATAAAGAGCAGTCTATAATAATAATCCTGCATAGAGTAATTTTAAAATATAATAATGTACAGGTAGTCAGGATCTTGCTTTTCCTTTTCATTTAAAGAAACATTAGGAAAACCTCTTAGACAGTCAAGTACTTCAGTGATTAAAAATTAACTTGTAAATGACAGAATATAATTGCAGAATTTGCCTTCACAACAAAAATGTTGGGGTTCCTGTTGTAGTGCACAGCTGAAAGAGCTTCAGAGGTAGTCAAAGGAATCTGTACCTGATAAAATGAGCTCTTCTGAAGTAACAGGTGCTCCACAGGGATGTTGTATTTCAACAGAACCATCTTAAAATGATGGAACTGTGATGGGATCACTCCCATGTCAGCCACTAGGAAAAAACTTAATCTGGTGACAAGCACCATATTTCACAAACTCTGTATTTTCCCTGAATGACTTTGCTTCAAATAATCATGAAATATTGCTCTTGGTCTATAGTAGCATATGAGGTCAAGGTGTTTTTCAAGCAAGGACTACATACCCAAGCATGTAATGGATACATTAACTTTCACCTTTCTAGTTGTTTTATTTGTTGATTCTGCACAGGTTGACTCTGATTGATTTCTGAGTCAACTTGAGTTGTTTTAATCTGTTGACACTACTGTCCAATACAATTAGAACTGGTGGTGGATGGGTCCATTTTGAAGCAGCTCTAAAGAGCAATCAGATAAACACCTATCCATAAATCTCCATCTATCTGTGTCAAGGAACAGTACTCTTTTAGAAAATTTTATAACATACACAGGTGTCACAGGAGGACATGATACACAAGACACAAAAATTCCTCTGTTTTTCATCATATTTATAAGAAAATAAGAACTTATGGTTGTGTTTGTTTAGGAGTTACAATTGCATTTGAAAATGTTTCATCCAACAAGAATTTATAAGGCATTAGAAATAGATATGCTTTATTGTAAAGTGTCAATTATTTCAAGACAAATGGGTAAAACACTCAAATATTCACTAGGGCTTCCAATGAAGTTGTGTTGCTCTGTTTCTTTTGTGGCATCTACATTAAGTGATCTGTTTTCTAACTACTGGAAAGTTACTTTGCTAGAAATTTTTTGAATACTGAAAGTATCTGATGAAGAAGGACTGTAATATAATTTACACTTTCATGAAAATGTAGCTGTTTTTCTTTCTCATCCCATTAAATTTTTAAGTATTAAGTATTTGTTCCATTCCAGTGAATGAAATAAAAAAACTAGAAACCTGCAACACAACAAATAAACAGCTTTTTCTTCTCAGAAAGTCTATTCCTAGGAATGACAGACAATGAGAGAAATTATACCTCTTGATTTATAGAATGAGGACTCATCAAGTGACCTTAAACCCCTCAGTCTTTCAAAGGCATTCACACTGTTTAGTAAATGTATATAATGCCTTTTATGAAATGAGAAATTCATCTATTATACACAATACAGATAAGTGCAAAGCTCCAGAGACTTTAATGAGATAGAAATTAAGTCCTCTGTGATACTTTTAAATGTGTATGTATGTATGCTTTTGCAGATCTTCATCTTCTTCTTAACATTTTCAACTAAATATATAAGTGCTTTGTTTTTCTACAAATAGATACCTCTATCTGAATTTATATTTTGGCATTTAGTAGAACATACAGAATATGATAGTCTAACCTGGAGGAAGAGAAAAATTTTCATAGAGTTTGCTTCAGTAGCAATAGTAGAATTTATGTAGGAATCTGCGCTGCAATCATGCTGAAAATAGCCCACTGTATATAATTTGAGAACTCACTGTATATCTATAATCACAATTTTTAGAACATTTTCATAAAGCATCTTAGAAAATTTCTCCCCCTCTAATCCTGCCATGCTTTACCCCATGGACTTTTTTCCCATTCTTTTCCTCAGTAGTCCATAAAATTATGATAGCAGCTCTAATTTTTTTGCAATTCAATTCTTGTTTGGGTCCATTACAGTTTATTATGTTTTAGTAATATAAAATTAAGAAAAAAACCTAATTTGTGTAAAATGTGAAAAAAGAGACTTGTTTTGGTAAGAGTTCAGGGATGTATTTTTTCTTCTGCAAACTTAATTCTTACGGTGTGATAGAAAATACTTTCTCAGTTTACACATAAAAGGCAAGCAAAAGCACAGTCTTGGAAATGGCAAATCACTCCTCATTTCTAAGAACTACAGAAGCCAGGTCTGTTTTCAGATATGCAGGCACTATGCGTGTCTTGTAAAATTAGAGACTGTGCATGCATATGCAAGTATGACATAGGTTTTTGAGTCAGGGTTTGGTTTCATTTTTTGCCTTTTTATATACTAAGTAGACAAAAGGCAATTTATAGAGCAAGAAATTAAATATCAGCAATGCAGTAAGTCGTAGGTTAGAAAAACCACTGAATAAGAACATTCTCCCTACAGTACCGAAAGAGCTGTGTCCAGCAGTTAGATGATTGCAAATTGAAGTAAAAATGTAAATGCATGTAAAACACACAAGCTCATTTTAGCTGAGGTCAGAAATGGGTTCTGAATGGAGTTACAGAGAAAATCCACTTTAATAACATAATATGGGAAATAAAAATTAATTGTATTACAGAATCAAGAAAGGCAAACATATTTAGCCTTACAGGAATAACAAATATCTTTTGATTTATTCAGAATTGCAGGACAATCTACTTGTTGGTGAGGAAGATAAACACTCATTTTTCACATCTGGAGTACCCATCCAAGAAAATACTTTCGTGTACAACACTTACACTGCCAAGATGGAAATGACAAATGAAAGTAAACCCTTCAAAACCCTATATTCTCTAGTATTTTGCCTAAAGAAGTTTAGATGAATTCTAAAACTTCCCATGTGTCATGAAATTAATGACCAGAAGGACAGGAGTGAGGATTTTTTAACCTCTTCAAGTACCAGTTTTTAAAATAATATGGAAAAAAATTACAAAGAAACACAGCACAAAATTTCTAAGAAGTCCTACAGGATCTGGGCCAGATTCTCTTTCTCAGCAGTGTTGTTTGGCAATCACAATTCTTACAGCTGCCAGGGCTCTGCAACTAAACCAAATGCTTTACAGAAGAAGAGGGCGGTCCTCTTTGTCTGCCCTCTGCATCCAGTTCAAGGCTGAGAAAGGGCTGGTGCAGCCTCCACAGCTCAAAGTTTTTATGACCTTCATAGTCTTAGCATGAAACCCATATAGTGCTTCCACCTCTCTGGCCAAGTTACAAAAGACACAGACGGTACATGCGGCTACTGCTGCCACCTCTTGGATATTCAGACGCTGGGAACACAAGATCAACAGGCTAGCTCATAATATGCAGAGTATTGGGGTCTAGGTGGGGTTGGTTAGATTTGACTGATTTTCAGGTTTGTTGGTTGGTTTGTTTTGTTGTATTCTCATACAGGCTGTAATTTTGTAGTTTCCTTGGTAGAGAAGACACATGATTTCAACAATTTTCAGTCAGAGTATTTTCGTCAGTTTGGTGGCTTTCAGGTAGCCATTTTCTGCTATTCCTTCACTCAAAATTTTTGTGGATTCAATTTATGAAAACAAGACTATTCTTATAGAACATTTCTGAACAGAATGTTACATTTCCTACCCTGTTCTAGATGTCTTCAAGCTTTTTCTTCTTGTCTCTAATCTCATTTCAGTCAGATGACAGCCTGAAACAAAACTGTATGGGGAAGAAACACATGGTTCTTTGCAGCTCCTTTCTTGTCTCAGACATTCATCACACAGCATCAAGGTGCAGGGTTGTCAGCATACTTCTGGTTCTGGTGCTGATATTTCCTGGAAATTCTCCTAGTTCTATCACTATAAACAGAGCCTTTGTCTAACCGTAATTTTAATTGACAAGGCAGAGTTGAAGATGAAAATGTCAAACAAAATGGAAAATTATTTTTTCTGCCTTGGAATTTTTGTATGTTTGCTGCATTCTGACCGCAATTTCAATTGCCAGAATTTTGTTTAACCTATTTCATGTACAGTCAGGAGTTAATAAACTGGAAGAAAGGAGAAAAGTGGGCAGTATTTGACATAAATTCTTCCATGAAGCACATGCACCAAGATGAGCACTATCTAATCATCAGCTCACACAAAACTATTGTTTGCTGTCTTATGTAATTAATGAGGAAGTCTATTAAAAAAGTGGAAGAGCAATTTATGTAGTGCTCAAAGTTTTCAAGAATCTGGACCACTATGTTTGAAAGCAAGGTCTATAGAAGAGGCATAATGATTTCTTTATGGATAGGTGAACAATGATATTTATAAATGTTGAGAGATTTGTTTTGTATATTACATGTTTTCTCATTGTGCCTATTGTAACTAGAAGAAGTTAAAGCATTATTCCTGAGTTATTTCTGTTTATACTCTTCCCAATGGTATCTTGGTTCAGTGTGCTTCTCCTCAGCTGATCTATGCACCTCAACATTGCTAGGACTGACTTCATCTTTGCTCATTGTGTATAGAAGGTTGTTAAGCATGTTCACAAGCTGAAACATACTTGAAATAAAGGTGAACCTATGTTTTATAGGTTCTTTGAGTCAGATGCAGCAACATTAGAAGAATGAATAAGCCAGTGCAGGAATGAAACCACAGAGCACACAAAGCCTCATAGACTTCTCATGGCAATGAGGAAAGATAAAGTATATCCACCAATGATGAGAGCTTCAGATGTAGAATTTCAAGTGTAACATCTGCCAATAATTCATTAGATTTGCAATGGGATTTTGTAATATTCATGCATCAGGATGAAAGGATAAACAGCAGCCATGGACAGAAATATCCTTCTGTACTTTCATTTTCCTCTAAGTAGAATTTTAAAGGTTTTTCTGATCCCAAACATATTACCATCCTACATCCTGTTACTACCATGTTTTTTTAATTTCTTCTCCACACAGGCTGTACACTGGTTCTATTCATAAGCTTAAGAAAACTGATTATCCACCTTTTAAGGAACAAATGTTGAGGAAGGCATGGGACTCCACTAAAATTTGGGAATCTCTGCAGGGGTACGGAGGAGACAGTGGCCAAGAACTTTTGAAGAAGATAAACTACTAAACTTTTTGTGCACACTGTTCATGGCTAAGTAGATCTTAAACTTGTTTTTTTATTTATTTTTCCAGCATAAGTTAGTGTGACACACTCCAGTTTAAAATATATTCTGAATGCCCAGTATTTGCAGTTTTTTAGTTTATATTGACTATCCCATGCAAAGTATCTTCAGAACAATCATAATTCCCAATAGCATGAACTGGAGATTTTTCCCTTAGTGTCATGGATGATTCAGACACAGAAGCAACTATGCAAGCTCTAAGATTGAAAAGCTGAAGTATTTACAGGTTTGAGCAAATAAGGGAGGATGTGACAGAGTGAATTCATCCTTTATCTGAGTCTTTAGCCCAGTGGCCACTCAGCAACACTGAATGCTGACACACCTCAGAATGATAAAATTGCTTATGTTTTTACAGAAACTCATACCTCTGTGTAATATCAGTATCAGGAATTTTGTAAGGAAGAAGCAGAGATTACCGATGTGTGTGGATATCCTATATATTTGTCATCAGGTGGTAAAGAACATTCAAGAAACCAAAGTTATGCTTATGGAGGTAAGATATCTATTATCAGCTGTAGACAGAACAATAAAATCATTCTCTACAGATTTTTACTGTGCTTGATTTCAACCCATGGGTGAGGTTCTACAGTCTCTGGGTTCAATGGCAAGAATTAGCATTCAATGACTTCAGCAGCTGGGTTTTCAGTAGGTGTATTAAATAAAATGTAATGGATTTAAATTTCAACAAATTTCTTTCTACTCTTGTCTCTTGGGGCAGCACAGTCAGGCCTGCCTAAATTCAGGGAACCATTGATTAGATCAAATCAATGTAAGTGGGGAAAGGAGGAAAGAAAAGGAGCACAAGTATAATCTAGGGAACTGAGAAGTTGATACTATTTTTAAATCTTATTAAAAAAAATCTAAGGCATATGTAAATTTGAGATAACACACCTCCCTTGTACCAATGCCCCAAAGGAATTTACTTCAGTAATTCATTTCTAATTCCATAATTATTAAGCTGCATAATGTATTTTCAATATTTAATACCACAAAAGCTTAGGTGTTTTCAAAGTAATCTTTAATTTTTGCCATCAAAACTAAACCCTTGATAAAAATCTCTTAATGTGTTTCCTATTTTGTTTAGTGATAACTGAATCAGATTTTATTTTTTCCTTTCAGTGTTTCAGTACTTTTGGCCACCTGTCAGCCAACCAAAATTAAAAACAGAGGCTGATTAAATGGCTCTCTATGGTGCTGTTCAGGCAGCTTCGTTAGTGTTTCAGCTTATGGCCACTGAGTGAGCCCCACTGCTGTAACTTCTTACAGTTTATGGAAGCTGATTTGAAGGCACAGGATGTGGGGTGTGCAATTTTGCACAGTTGTAAAGTTTTGATTGCATGAATTATACATGAAGTCTATTACTGCCGATGCTCACTGGCAGTAACAGCACTCTGAAGGTGTAAAACAGCTTTTTCTTTGAAACAAGTAAAACCCAACCAACCAAACACAAGCCACAGAAAGGAGGAAAATACAGAAGAATAACAAAAAAATCTTTATTCTTTATTTGTCTATCCAATCACTAGATTGTATGAAAAATAGCTGAGAGCTGAGAGCTTTCCAGCTTGTTTTGCTGGTTTTCAGGTATGTTGAGAACTAAGGTGTCAGGAAGATGAAAGGTGATGGAGAAGTAAACCTTCAAGGCTATGGCTGTAGATTATTGCACACATAAAGGATTTCTCCAGCATGAATACAGCAAGCATCTCTGAAAGTTCTCCACAACATTTCACTAAAGATGTCTCCTCTTTTCACTAATTGTCTGTCTGCTCTATCAAATGTAATGCTTTATTAAAGCTTTGGGGTTTCTTCTTCTTTTCCTTTTGGTTTTTTTGGGTTTTTTTTGTTTTTGTTTTTGTTTTTGTTTTTTTTGTTTTGTTTTTTTTCCTTTTCCTTCTCTCTGTGTGCCCTTTTCAGGAGACAGGAAAGTTTTAAAAGGCAAAAACATGAGAGACAGAGAAAAACTAGCTCTAATTTCTAGTATACTTCCAGTATACTCAGATGACTTATTACCTACTTTTTACTTCTTCATTTTGTACAAAAAGGAAAATCTTCATTTTAGTGAAAATCTGGGGTTATTTGTTAAAAAAATCTCTTCTCAGTGCAGTTCTATATAAAAGCCTTTAACCCTTCCCCTTTTACCAACTGAGCAAATTAATCTGTGTCAGAGTGTTCAGTAATGTACCAAAAGCACACACCAACACTTACACATGTGCTCCCGATGACACCAATGGGAATATTGTATCAAGGAAAACTAAGGAAGAGTAGAGCCTCTAAGTATCAATGTAGAAAATAAGCCAAACTGATCAGGCAGTGAAACCTTCCAGTTTCACACAGAGAGGACGTGTGCTTCCTCTTCCTCCAGCACTGGCCAGAATAAGTAAAGCTGCACATGTCATTCCATGGATTGTACTTATACTTGCTTCCACTGTAGGTTAAGGCAGTTTCCTCTTTCAAGGATTCTTAGTACTCATTCCACATGCCTAACATGCCCTTTCTGTCTGAGGCTAGATGTAGAGCGCTACTCATGACTATTCATTGCAATGTCTTGGCAAGACATTCACAGCCTTAATATGTCAAAAAACAAATGTTCATGGGGTAATACTTGTACCTTGAAGTAGTTATGTTAAGAAAAAGACATTGGCAAATTAATGTAAGGCAAACTGCCTAACCCCTCAAACCCTTTTTTTTCTGGATTCTTAGAAAAACAGAGTATTGGCTTTCTCAGCATGTTCAAAATTTATTTTCATGTCCTATGTGAGACCAAGTTTCACACCTTTTCAGCTAAAGGTCCTCAGCTAAAGGTCCTTCTTTAGTGTAATCCTTGTACATAATTTCAGTTATGAAACTTCAGAATTAATTCAACTGTGGATTTTTGTGGAGAAGCATATTTATCTCTGTTGCAATTTCTTTCCACAGGTGATTCTGAGAAGTCATGTACTTCTCAGTACATGATGCTATGCTGTTCCACAGTCACCAACACCAGACTTTTGCACTGTGACATTAGCAGGCAGTACTAACCTGATCTATATCAGACATAGGCACACAATCACATCTCCTAGCCAAAGTACATTTTGTCTCTCTGATTTTATACATTATTTACATCACCTGCACTTCTCAGAAAACCCACAAATATTTTTTTTTAAGAAAGATGGAAAAGAAATGCAGCTTGTCTCACTCTGCAACAGAATGTCTCGGCAGCATTTCTGAACCCATGTTAAGAAACCTATGTTAGTATTAACCATCAACCTGTATACTAAAATTTGCAAAAGTAGTGTCAAGAAAAATCTTTCCCTTTAAGAAGAAACAACATTTCCATATTTTTTCACACTAGAAATGGAATTCTGTTATTTTTACTCCCTGACATTTTCCCTATTTATTCAACACTAAGGACATCAACATATTTTTATCTGCTTTTATAAAAGGGTAAAGTTCAGTAGGAAATCAGATTAAACCATAAACACACTGTCTGTGTCTTAAGCAAGTTTCTCCTTAACTGCGAGGTGTAATTTTAAGCAGGTAATGACAAAAATACCAAACCAAAATTCTGTTTCTGCAGTAAGTATACAAATTTGGAGGCTAACAGCATAGTTTATGTGGTGACAATCCACCTTGCTACGCTCTGTAAAGTAATTCTGCAAATGTCATTCATCACACAGTAGATTGGATTATCATGAGATCAGTCACAACGAACCTATTGAATAGGACTGCATTTTATAAGCAAGTGTATTCCTCCTGAAAATCTGACCAGAACCAGGTATTCACTTCCTGGGGGCATTGATATTGATCTCTCTTGGCTTTTCTTCTCTTTCCATCCTCCCGTCTATTCTTTTATTCTTTACATGGCCAAATTCTATTTTAAATCCTTCAAGGCAAACAATCTCTATCAAAACTTGTCTCTGCTGCAAACACCGGGAAGCAGAGTGCATGATATCCCCCTGCCTTGGGTTTGCACAGCAAGCTTTTGTAGAAGGTGAGCTACAGGGGTGGCTTCTGTGAGGAGCAGGAGAAGCATCTCCCACGTCACACAGAACTAATTCCAACTACCTCCAAGATGGACCTGCTGCAGGATAAGGCCAAGAGCATTAGTGACAGGGTACTGCCTCTGCAATAAAAGATTTAAAATGTGTATAGGGAGGTGAATCTGGGCTATAGAATCTGCAGCCAGAGAGAAGAAAAGGTACTTACTGAAAGTTTGGTTTCAAATGTACTTGATATATGAACAAGAAATCTGCAATTCCTCTCCCTCTCTGATAGTAAGAATATGCCCTCCTCAGAAAAGCAGGTTGACAAGAGACTTTGACACCCAATGACTTGGAGACCTGAGACATAAAGCTTCCTCTGTTTCTTAGAGATGCAAGGCATCTGTACCTGGATTTTGCTGACTTTCACCATGCTGTGCCACCTAAGAGGTCGCATTGTGAACTTCTGGGTGTTTGGGGTTTCTTTGGCAATATGTAGAAACACTCATAAAAATGACATCACTGATCTAAGACTGCAGGCAGTTAATTTTTTCAGTAAAAATGGGTGCAAATATAAAGGATGATGTAAGGATAAGAGAAGGCAGCCAGTAAAAGGGGATGAATCAGAGAATCAAACCAATGTGTTCAGTCTATTAATCTTACTAAACAGAAAATCTGTAATTATTGCAAGGGTGACCTTAACTCAGGGAAACAAGAACATCTCTTGTGAGCACAAAACAAAGACATGACCATTTCATGGAATTATGAAGAGGCAGATACATATTTTTCTGCATATTTTTTTTGAAGCAGGGATGATTTTTTTTTTTTTGTGGGCTTAATGTTTATTTCTAGATGAGAACACTTATCTGCTTTCTCTAAGTATTTCTAATTATATACATTATATAAATAGAATATTAGAGAAGTTTATTTTAGTTTAACTGTGAGGAAACCAAGGTTGCTTTGCCACTGCCAGAAGTCATAGTCTTAGCACCTGCTATGACTTTCATGGGACTCTATTTAATCAATGGCAGTTCACCAGGACTCCCAAGTCCTTGCCTCAGAGATACTTTCCCAGTCAGCCAATAAGAGTAATTTACCTACGCTGTACTCTTTGGTCCACTGCTGGTGGAAGACTGATGAATTTAATAAGGTTCCTGTCAGCCCTTGCCTTCAGTCTGTCCATGTCTCTGAACAGCACACCTGCCTTCAAAAATACAGATTGGTCTTTCAACATTGGTCTTCTAACTTGACAAAAGAGTGCACTTCTTTACCTCCTCCAGGTCACTGGTACAGATGTTAAGCAAGACTAACAGGTCCCAGGAAAGAATTCTGAGGAATTACACTTGTAACTTGCTGCCAGGGAGATTGCAAACTATTAGCTACTACCCTCTGAATCGCACAGTCCAGAACATTTTCCAGTCATTTTGTAATAAATTTATCTATGTTATTATGTCCAAACCTGTTGAAAAGGATATTAGAGAAGACTATGGTGAAAACTTCACTAAGGTCAAAATACTTTTCCTATCTGTGACTAAGGGAAAAATTTACATTCCCCTTCCACCCTAGGTTCAGTAATTTTATCCCACAAAGTAACTATAAGATTCAACCTGCTATATGTCAGTCCAGGTTAGTTTTTCAAGTCAGTTTCTTCATGCATGCCAAAATTGCTTCCAAAAAGAGTTGCTCTGTAATTTTCACAGCAACTGAAGTGAGGCTGAAAAACTTCAATTTTCCTCGGACTACTTGAAGATTTTTAAAGTATTTGCCTCCTACTGCTGTTCTTCCAGTACCTTGTGCAACACACCTAGTCCTATGAATTAGTGTGAATGAAACTGTCTTTAAAAAATCCCTGACTCCAACTCTCACATGCTGCTGATTGGTTCTCTCCTTCTGCAACCTTTTCTCCAGAGAGGCCCAGGAGACCTTGTTGGTGAAATCAATGAAGGCATTGAGTACCTCATCCTCATCTGGTATTCACTGTCACTGCATTTCTCACCTCTTTCAGCAGTGGGTCAACCTTTTCATTGCTGCTTTATTTGCTGTCA
Organism: Cettia cetti; assembly: GCA_013401135.1. Classification (NCBI taxonomy): domain Eukaryota; kingdom Metazoa; phylum Chordata; class Aves; order Passeriformes; family Sylviidae; genus Cettia; species Cettia cetti. The sequence goes on from VZUI01093664.1 coordinate 15,101, forward strand.
GTGCAGTCACAAAAGCTCTTCTTTTTACCCTGGACATCCCTTGGCTAATTTCAAGTCTACTCAAGCTTTTACTTTTCCATCAGAATTCCTGCATGACCAGGCAATATTTCTCTATTCTTCCATTATACCCTATCCTTGCTTCTACTTGTTATATATCATTTTAGGGGTTTTTTGTTTTGGTTAATCATGAGTTATGCCTGTTTATTCATGGTAAGTCTGCTTGTTTTCTGGAACACATCATTCCTGTGCTAGGAGGAAGTTTCTTAAGCTTTTCTGCCCTTCAGAGCTGCATCTCACAGGATCCTTTCTACCACTTCTGAAGAAGTCAAAGTCTGTTTTAGTGAACATCAGGGTCTGTACTCTTCCCTTGCCTTCCCCATAACTCCCTCAGGATTTTGAACTTCCTTGTGTCATATATATTGCCACAAACAAGGAGAGGATGTCAGAGCAGAGCACTCTATGCAGAACTTCCTGTAAAACACTCAGGTTTATCCTTATTTTGCAAAAATATTAGTCCAAGATAAGAAAAGTAGGTGAAGAATTGAAACCATTGACTTTGGTATAAGGAATTATTTTCACTGGGATTCTTTTGCCCAGAGTAGCTGAATCAAGTAGTCAAGGATCTTTATAAGTGTTGAAAAGTGTTGAAAAGATGATACAATAGTGAAATCACAGCATGTTCCTTTCTTCATAATGTTCTTCTAATCATTGCTCACACCTTGTGCTTAAATGTCATCTTGTCTGTTCATCTGAAATTTATTAAGAATATTCAGGTCCTCTAATCATCTTTTCTTATGAAGATTATTGAACTTAGCTTTAGAGGATGTTCCTCCCTGGGAAGCATGGATCACAGATACATAATAGCATCAACAAATTATATATGAAAGGTGCATATGAGATCATTGGGAGTGTCAATATTGACTTTTCTCCAGACTGTAATGGATGAGTCATACCTGATCTAATGATTTTTCATTGTAATTCTAACCACCACGTAAGTAAGAGGTGGAAAAATTAAAATGTTAGACAGATGTAACCTTTACTGATAAAATGTATGTATTATTAACTTCATTACATGCAGTTTTCTTCAAAGGTCTCTGGAAACTGCTAATAATGTTGAAAGAAATGATGAATAACAAGCCATAACATTTTCTTACTGAATTTTCTCAAAGTGATTAAAAAAATTCCATAGGATTAATTATTCTACTATAAGGTTTTTTCTGCCTCAGCTGTTTTTTTTTTTTTTCAACAGGAAACATCTGTATCTTCTCAACTGCATAATTTTTAGTTTGCTGAATGCCTTTTACTGATTAATAGCTATTAATTGGGGGGGGGGAGGTGGTCTTGTCTGTTTTTTTTTCAGAATGGTTTCTTTCAATCAGTGTTACTTCTCCCTCACCACACAGTCATCAAATCCCTTGAAATAACATAGAATATTCCTCTTTCTATCCAGAACCCAGAAATTTATCATTTTCAGCTGGATTGTTTTGGCTAGAGGGAGCTCTATTAACTCTGATAGGGTTCTTCAGAGACCCAGCAATCTAGTCATACTCTATCAGTTCCTGAACTGAAGTTTCTCTCAGTTTCTAACTAACCTTTATTTTGCTGAAAATCAGGAACAAAAACTTCTCTTCTTCTCTGCTTTTTCCCACAGTTCATATTGTACAGTTAGACCTCTACCTCAAAACATAGATTTACTGTGGGTTTATACATGTACATTTTTTATCCCAATAGCAGTTTTTCTTGATTCATTAATTTACTCCAATATTTTGTCTAGTTGTCCAAATTTATTGCTCTTCGGCACAGTCCACGTTCCTAAGGAGGACAAATTTACCAAAGTTAAAATTACTGTAAGAGGTAAAGCCACAAGTATATGAGTGAAACATTAATGATATAATACAGTCTTTCTGGAAAGCATTAATAAATAACTTCAATTAAATTTTAAATTTTTATTCTCACAAACAAGCAAAAGATTTCCAGCATCTAGTGTAGGTGCCTGCATGTCATCTCAGTTCCTAGACTTCTGTTAAAGGCAATGGAACTCTAACATGCAAAGTCAGAAGGACTCTATAGGGCAATTCAGTTGTACCACAATAAATTTAGCCAGATTTGGATATGCTTCTTCCAATGGGAGGCAAATATCTTTAACAGCAAGCACTTAGAAAATTTCCTGCTATTAATTTAACTCAACCGTGGAAAATTCACAAGATGGTTTACCTATTAAAATGGTACAGATACCATTACAGTGGGCAATTTGTAGTTTAAAACACAGGACACTTAATGGGCATGAACACATGACAGTCTCTTCCAGGTGACCTCAGTGCCTAGAATCTGCCTAGGCAGGTTTAATTAATTAGTATGAGAGGAATTAGGAGCTGCTTGTCAGAATATAAGCTTTGAATGTATTGGCAAATCCTCTAGTGGATATAATCCAGACTCAGATGCCTACTCCATGCACTGTTACTTCCATGTAGGCACTTCAGTTTATGTGTCTTACACCTGAGGAGCTTCAGTTCTCCTTTATGCTTAAGTCTGTATAACATTCTACAACATACGTGGACAAGCAATGCCAGCTGATCCAGACTTTCTCTTTGATACTTTATGAAAAATGTAATATGCAGGTACATTCCTTTTCATGGACAGCCATGATCAGATGTTTGGCTGCTTTATGTACATAAAAGGTAATTATGTACATAAAAGTCCTACATGCTTTTTAAAATGAATTCTAAAATCAGCCACATTATGTTGATTTATTCTTGGAAACATCAGTGACAGACTGCTCTACTTCCAAACAACTATGAATTTTTTACTTCCCATATATTTACATCCCAGCTGTTAAACAACAGAAATCAACATTCAGTACTGACCTGTTATCTTTCATTGATGCAGTATGGTACCCGTGTCCTATCAAACTAATCAGACAAATCTTATTTATCTTCTGAATAAATGTCCAGCCTGTCTCTCTTCCCCTTTTGCGCTAGAGAGAAAATACAAGGAAGATACACATCAACAAGAACAAGTTTTTCTTTCCAATAAACACTGCAATAGTATTTTGATCAGCTCTTCAAACCTTCTGAAACTTAGCAAACAGAACATAGTTGCACCCATAAAGTTATTGGCTGTGTTCAAGAGACCCAGATTGCAAAAGCTCCATGTTATTAATCACCCTGAAATTCAGCAATAAGGAGGTAGTGAACCATTCTTATCATCAGTTATGAACAGTGTTTATGTGCTGTCTAATTATGAGACATAATAACATTACTATGTAAATCAAAAGTCCATAATAATAATGAAAAATCCAAAAACTTATGAATAATAATTAGAAATTCAATTAATAATAGAATGTACATATTCATATTATTCAAATTTATATGTGTAATAATTTAAAAGCTTTAGAACTTACACACATATTGTAGCTGTAGTGGATGACAAACATTAGGCTAATAAACACAGCCATTCAAAAAGCTATATGGTCTCCAGGGAATTTTGCTGTTTTATTTATTTTCTTTATTATTTGTACTAAAACCAGCACTGAAATAAAATATTTTTAAATTCATTTCAATTGCCTCAAGATCAAAAGTAATTTGATTGTTTAAAATTTATTTTAATAAGTATTAGAAAAAGAAAAAGAAGGCTAATACACAGAAGACATATGGATATCAGATTTTAGTTCTACACCACATCAACTTAAAATAAAACTCTATATATTAAAACAGAGTCATCTTGAATTTAACATGAGAAAATCTTATTTTCAATTAAGCCTAAACACATTTATAGTCAATTCTAATTAGTCCTGTTCTTCTAAATATCATCTGCAATTATAAAATAAACCTACCCATGGAGATTCATTAAATCTTGGAATTTTTGAACCTCAGCTTCAATGATCTTCGTTTAAGTGGCCTCCCACCATCTGACATAATTTTCTGTCCTGTTCCTTGAGTTTACTTGGCACACAAAACTCCGAAGAAAATATTTCAACCCTTTCTCTATCTTTTTTCAACTTCTGTTAGAAACACATGAACTGGTTGCTCAATCTCTAAGTAACATTGGAAAGATATGGGAGGAAAAGGATCATACAACCCTTCCATCTACCTCTCTCCTTATGCAGAAAGGCTAATTTTTGCAAGTTTTTTTTTTGTTTTGTTTTGTTTTTGTTTTGGTTTTTTTTGGTTTTTTTGTTTTTTTTTATAGTGGGTCTGTGTATGTCCAATGACATTTCTGGACTAGCAGAGAGGCATCCAAGTGAAGGTGGAGGTGCACTTTTAAAGGTGCCACGGTTCAAGCCCTTGTGCAAATAAAGGAAGCACTCATAATCTTTCCTGCTCTCTTACTACAAGCCTTTGCTAGACTTCTGGGCATCAGAAAGGCAGCTGGAGCAGGCCTTGTGTATGAGGGAGGACAATCTTGAAGCCAAGGGTGACTCAAGCTCACTCTCTACCCTTACCAGCTGGCATCATCTCACAGGGTCTGAACATAATAGAGTTGCTGCTAAGAGGGTTTATTATCAACTTGCAACACAGTAATGAGTCAGCTCCAGAGCACATCCAGGAGACGGCCAAATACACGGCTTGAAACCAAGCTGCTAATTAGGTCTGAGGTCATTCTGGGAAAACAAGGCCAAAAAAGGAGATGAAGACAGGTACACCCAAAGAAAAGAGCACCAGTCCCACTGCTCATGACTGAAGAACAGCATAATTAGAAAGTAGTTGTATTTTCTGCCCCTGTTTGTAACATTTTTAGCCCCTCAGTCCATACCACTGTCCATCCACCTAACTGTTCTCTGATCCATAGCTCAGCAAATGGATACCAAGAAATTACAGATACTCTTTCAAAGACCTTCCTAAGCTCAATGTACAAAAACCACAGAGAGATTATTCAAATTAAATAAGGCAATTTTTTTAGTAGAGCAAAGCTGTCCTTGGTAAAGTTACGCCTGCTCTTTCCAGCTATATCCTAATCCTCCTTATACTTGGAAGGAGGTCCCCTCAGTATCATCAATTTGTAGAACGCAAAGTACAACATTTGGTCAAAAAAACCCAAAAGAACTTTGACTTCTCCTTAAGACAACATTTCACGTTCTTTCTGAGATAAAATGGCAATACCTCACTCCACAAAATGTGACTTTTCCTAAGAAGTCCTTGAGAGTTTCGTTCTGGTCACAGATTTGAAATGAGTTGAAGAACATAAAGAGCTAGTGCCATTAATGAAAGATTTTTTTAAAAATAAAATAGAAGTCATTCATCCAATCTAAAAACAATAAGCTTTCCTCTCTGGGGCAATGAGTGTAGATGATATTATCCAGTAACTATGAACATCTAAAACCTGTTAACTCTTCCCTCATATTCTTTTAAGTATTTTCCATATCCATTTTCAAGTATAGCTAGGGAAATGAGGTGATCACTGCTGGACTGTGATCTACAGTGCTGTTGTCCTAAACAGTCCCAGTACAGTTAAACACTGAGTGCCTGGCAATGTAATAGGACAAAGAGATGAAGAGTCTTTATTTGGAGGGCCATGGGAAAGGGGGAGAATAATTGAAAAAGTAAAAGAAGGAAAAAGGAAAAAAAGAAAAAAGTGGTTCTCCTTCACAGAGTGACCTTGTTTTAATGTTCTCCATGCCATTCACCCTCCATAGCTGATCAGCCAATTCCATTTATCATTATAATTAGGCAGCATCTTGCCAGTTCAATCAGGCTCAATTACTTAGGCCTCATTAGTGACTGACATACTATAACAAGTGCATCTTTGAATGAGCAAGGTCAGATAAAGAAAGTGCAGTATGCAGCCAGCAAACACATTTATAGACCATGACAATACAACGTTTTCGATGTTGAATAACTTTGCATTCCCCATTTTTAAGAAGGCATGAAGATAATGAAGCTAAAAGTAACCTTGCTTAGCTTGCATTATTGCAGCTCCTACAAGTTCCTTTCAACTCCACAGCTGAATAGTAGTGATAAGAGGCAAATCTTCCATTGGCTCTGGAAAAACTTAGGGGTTTATATCAAATTTAAGTTTCAGGTTCTGGAGAATGGCAGCTTGTCTGATGCTTCAGAGCAACATAAGAACTTTAAAAATATGAAGTGGAAGAAACTGGACATTGAGTCTGTAGTGCTACAAATCTTTCTGTACTAGTAACAGCAGCAAATGGTTCTGCTTGTAAAATATGGTGCAATGTAGATGGAACTGCCTGGCTTCTGCACAAATTAATATTCTAGACTTTAAAATAAAGATTAAAGTATGTTTGAAGATATTATTGCTCTTTATAAATATCTTGAGAAGTAAACTCCAGAGATTAAATGTATCTGGAGTTAAATATACATTTTTTAGACATACACACATAAATGTATAATATTAAAGGCATGACATTAAAGAGAAAAAGCACATTAATTAACTACAAATTATAGTTTCTGCACACACAAAAGTGGTGGTCTTCAACTATTTCCCAATATGATGGAGAAATACATCCACATTACTTAGAGATGATGCCCGAAATGTTTATAAAATTTTTCTGTCACTTGGATCTCATGGAGCAGGGAACACAAAATATGAGTCTATTGGTGTGTCCCATCTATATAACTTTTTAGGTATGACCAAAGACCTCACTTACAACGGAGATGATGGAATCACACCTGTTGCTATCCCATATTTAGACACAAATGAAAATGTAGTTTTACATGGCAAGAGGCTCCTTTTTATCTAACTGGCTTCATGGCAAAAGTCTATTGTTTGACCGTTTCCTTATGCTCATTTCTGAGCAGAGAGTGATAATCCTAATTTTTTTTTCCACTCCAGAGCACAAAAATAGAACTCACTTTAATGTTGTTTTATCCACAGTCATGATACTTGGACATGCAATTTGTCTCTCCTTTTGCTGAGAAGATAGTACCCTGAAACCAGATACAAATTATGATCATTATTGTGCCTGTGTTTATTTTTATTCTGAATTATTTTCTTAGGATTTTTCACCTTACACTTAATGATCACAAAAGTATTAAAAAGGATCCACCAGTTTTCTGGGATGTCCCTTTACACTCTCTTAAATTCTGTTAAACTTTGTTTCAAATATCACCTGTATCTTATGTTACATTTTTTGTATTTTGCAATAGTGTATCTAGTTCTCCTGCAGTCAAAATATTTAAAAGGTATATGAAAAATGCCCCAAGTCAACACAGAAAATTCAGTAATATATTATGCATTAGAAAAATAAAGTAATGTCTCCAGTGGAGTGATCAGTATGCATCCAAAAGTACAGGACTTGATTATCCTAACAGATATATTCTGAGTCATTATTATCTGGTTGCTTTTTATTCTTCTACACAATATTTGAGTACATTATACCCAGAGGTATTTAATTTTATAAACTGGCAGTGTGCTATGTGAAGTGTTTCTTTCATTTATTCTTATCTAATCTCTTAGTTATTTATTTATTTTCCCAGGCAACTATTAACTATAATAGCCAAATATTAAAAACAGAAATGACAGCTTTCCACTCTTACTTTCCTCCCTACTGGAAGATGAATCAGCTAAACCATTTTGCATATTTCTGAAAACTTCACTGAGTAAAAGTGAAGTAAAGATGAGAATTTTATAAGGGAGTGATAAGTCGTTCAGATTGTGGTAATTCTCATCTTTTGCAGCAGTGAATTCTCCAGCCTTGGCTAGGATCTTAAACAATTTCTTTAGATATTCATGAGATAAAAAGACTAGAGGATGATCTCACACTTCCAGACAGTTATTGCATTTGACCTTTAACAGGTTTTGATCAAAGAAAAAATATGACATATGCATACACATGTATGAGACATACACATATGTGCTATTCTGCATAATATTCTGGACCAATAGGTTGTTTCTGCAATGACTGCTGGAACAGGCATTACAAATCACAACAGTTTATATTCCCAACACCAAGTTTGCCACCTTCTTGAAAAGAAATGCTTCTATTTACATGAACAGTAGAAAAAACCAACCAAAATATTTAGGAAGTGAAGTATTCCACTACATTTTGTAACTTTGGAGAGTGAATAAGAGAGAAATTTGTGGCAAGCATTAGATGCATCATTAAAGAAACTCCTGAAATGTTCAGTTCAATAGTTCGGATAGAAATGAACTCAATGGGGATATAAAAAATTATATTAGAGAAGGAATGAAATTACAAAGGCAAAGTTTTGGTGGGTATAGAAGCACAGTAACTCATAACAGCTCTCATGGATCCATGCAAACCATTTTTGAGGATCCTTGTGCAAAGCCCATCATATCCTGAGTTGCACAGCAAAAAAAAGTGTTGCCATCAGGTTAAGGCAGGTGATTGTCCCCCTCTACTCCATTCTCATGAGACCCCACCTGGAGTACTGGGTCCAGCTCTGGGGCACAGCACAAGAAAGACATGGACCTCTTGTACCAGAGGAAGACACAAAAGCGACCAGAGGGCTGTAGCACCTCTCTTACAAAGACAGGACGAGTGACCTGAAGTTGTTCAGCCTGAAGAAGAGGAGGCTCCTGGGAGAACTTATTGTGGACTTTCAGTATGTAAAAGGAGCTTATTAGAGAGAAAAAAAGAAAAATTTACCAAGGTCTGCAGTGACAGGACAAGTGACAATATTTTTAAAATGAAAGAGAGTAAATTTAGACATTGAAACAAGTTGTTCAGAGAAGCCATGCATGTCCCATCACAGGAGGTATGCAAGACCAGTTTGGATGGGGATTTGAGCAACCTGATATAGTAAAAGATGCCCTAGCCCATGACAACTCATTGGACCAGACGGCATCTAAGGCTCCCTTCCAACCCGCTCTTCTATGATTCCAGGATTTCTTGCTCACTGCAACCTCTTGCAAGCAAGGTGCATAAGTTTGGTGGTTATGTTCTGTATCACTGTTTTACAAAGGGCTCTCTGTACAGTGTTCTGGTCAACAACTCACTATAAAGTACTCAGGAATTTGGTAAGGGATGTATCATAGATATTACTTTCTTTACGGTCTTTCTCAAATATTCTTGAGTGCTTTGCATGAAAACAGGGAAAGCATCACCTGTGGCTAGCAGTAGAATTGATGGAAGTTAAGTTAAAGTTCTTATAAAATGATAATGCAATTTTTTTACAAATCTATGAAAAAGTGAATGGAAAAATAAGATTGCAAAAGCCCTGGAGCAGAACACAGCAGCAGCCAAAAACAAATGAGTTCAATGTGTGTTTCAAATTGTGAAAAAAATGTTACATTATATACAGAAAGGCCAACATCTAAAAGTGACAAACATGGCCCCCTCTAATCCATTACACATTACCACTTCAGGGATGGAGCTAAATTTCTTTTTTCAGATGTGGATTATTTGCAGGATTCACAGCTTTCTGAAACTGTGGCAGTGTGATTTACAGTGTTGCCAGGGACTAACATGCTCATGTCTCCAAACCTTTCCAGATCATTAAATTTTCCTTATCAAAAGAGGCATCAAGATTTTATCTTTGGAAAGTTTCTGTATGCCCTTTATCTCTAATTACTCAGGTAAAACAGAGGTTAAATTCATAGCCTCTGAACTGTTGCTGTCAATGATTATTTTTATCTGGTGTAAGCGATATAGGTTCCTAGAAATGGGGCATTTGATACACTCTGAATCTTGTGGGGAAAAAAAAAAAGGTAATAGGTGGATAGTGGTGAATTGCTTTATGAAAATAATTCACAATTCTTTAGAAAAGGGGTGGTTTGTTCTTGCAATGGCAGTCCTGGTTTGCAAAACAATAAATAGTTCAGGAAAATTGTTGAAGGGATGAAATTTATCTGCCATTATTTGCATTATGCTCTTCTTCCCTATCAAAGCTCATTCACAGTTATATTTTACATCAGTTCTTACTGTACCTGCCTGGGTTTCTTTATTTTATAATTGCTCAACAATGCTATTGATTTCCTTCTCCTAGACACTGCATGCTATGCACATACCAGATAAAATTTGATATTCTAAATAAAGTGAATTTAGTAGTTTTAGCTCAATCTCTAGCCAACAGCAGATAAAAACATATGCAACACTGCTCAGTTGACACAATTTCTTTCATCTGTGCTGAGGAAATTCACTGGAATACATCCAACACTGACAGTAAATTGATTTGCACCCTTGAGATGCTGGCTATTCCTGTCAGAATTGAGTTTGTTGACAGATGGCAGGCAGCGTGGAGAAACTTTCAGTGGAATTGCTTATATGTTACCCAGAAATGGGTAAAAATCAAAGAGGGCTGCAGTGGTGGAAGAAAAGCTGAATAACTGGATTTACTACAACCTCAGATTTCTTAACTTTCTGATGAAGTTTCTGGTTGTCCAAATTGAATGATATTCCAACACTTTTTAAAGTTATTTATTATTTTTCTTTTTCACAATGTGGCTCTGGAACAGTTTTTAAATATAGACATTAAAAACATGTCTGCCATACAGATACTAGAGTACGCATTTGTCTGAAAAAGAGCACTGTTTAAATTTAAACAATTTAAATTCTAAAAAAATTGGACATTTCACTGCAGGAATATTCTTGTATCTCAGATTACATCTAAACAATAGACACTGAACTTTCTACTTCTGGTTTTAAAATTAGGTCCCAGATTTTGTGCAAAATCTTTCCTCTCGGAGTGAATACACATAATTTATTTTACCTACTTTCTAATCAGAACCTGAAGACTAAAGTCCTAAATTTCTTTATTTCTTATGACATAGCTACCATGTTTCATGCTCACACACAGATTCCATAATTCAAGAGTTAGTCTTAAATGTGTCAAGGGCAAATTAGAGCAAAACATTCTGTCCTACCTCATTTTTCATGTTAAAAATACAAGAAAAGTTATCAGACTATTTCCATGTAGTTCTACTGACATCAAATTAAATTTTGAAACCCTTTATTAAGGTTATTTTAAATTTCAACTAGAGAAACTGCATAGTAAAAGCAAGGTGTTAAATGACAAAATGTGACAATTGTGAGGGGCTATGAAATACTCTGCCAACACCTGGGAGGAATGAATTGTCAGTTGACTTTATTTTACTTACATTGATGGCTAAGAGTGATATGAAAAGAAATATCCATTCCTCACCTACTTGCGTCCCAAATAAATTTTGTGGTTTTAAAATGGTTGAACAAAGCTTGGACACTTCAGGAGGGGAACTGCTAGCTACCTAAGAAAAAGAAAACTTATTGGCAAGGGACAAATAAGGGAAAAGGTGGATAAAAGAAAAAAAAAAAAAAGGATAAGAATAAAGGAACATAGGAATAATGAGATATGACAGCTGTGAGAGAGGCTTGTCCATCCTCTTAGCTGTAATAGAGTTGATAAAAAAATCATATATTCAAATAACGGGCTTGTTAAGCACTAAGTTCTAGGGACAGATGGAATTGAAGGGCAAGGCAGAAACCTTTGAATTAGAGATCATACAATGATATATGTATACATATATATATATACACACACACATGTATATACACATATATATGAACATATTCTGATGAACTACTGTCAACCTCCTCTTTTTTTTTTTTTTTTTTTTTTTTTTTTTAATGTAGATGGAAATCGTACAGGGAAATAGGTTGGCGAGACCAGCCACTCTGCCTCCTGGGCAGTTCTCCTGACAGCTATCTGCCTGAAGAGTAGATTGCCAATCTTTCCAGGACATCTGATTTCCCAGCTGTTCACCTGGTGAGCTGCTGGCCTCCCAGGCTCTCCAGCTGGCTGCTCCACAAGCTCTCCAGCTGGGGTGGGGGTTACCTGATGTCACAGAAATCAAGTTCTCTTGCTAGATACTGCACTGTCTGGGGTCTGGAAGGAATAGAGTTTTATAAACTCTAAAATGTTCCCAGTGTTTTGGCAGCCCAGACATCTACATTCCACTGCTCTCAAAGGAGTATCTATCAAAATTTGCAGTGCCACAATGAGAATCCTAGTTTAGTTGTTTCTTCCATGCTGATTTTCCTTTAAAAATTGCTAAATTTTGTTCCACATCAGGATGAAGGGAAAAAAAAAAAAAGTAGCCTGGATTTCTTGGCAGAAAGTAATACCATTTCCTTACCATGTCAGTGGTAAAAAGACATCCTTTCTCCCATCAGAGAGGGAGAAAATCATAAGCATATTCAGAAAATGCTTCACTAAGACTATTAAATTTTATTCTAATGGATTTAATTCCAGGGGATATTTTATAAAATTTAAAAAAAAAAAAACCTAAAAATGGAATTTTAGCAAAACATTAAAATCATAGTGTCCTTATGTGAAATTAGCACAAAGTATCCCTAAAAATCACATATTCATAACAAAGATATGACAAAGAAAGATTTTTTTTTTTAAGATGTATCTCTTAGTATTTTGGGTCACTTGCTGTTTTAGATCAATGTCTGACTCTGCCTGGGAGTCACACTGGGCACCTGTCCTGCTGCCAAAACCATTCAGAACATACTTGGAGGGAGTGAGATCACTAAATGCTGAATTAGGTCATGCTTCCTCCAGAACTTTAAGTTTTGCAGAGACGTGTTCCTCAGAGTGATAGTTCATATTGATTTCTGACTTGAAAGGGAAGCTGCATATAAAGAAAAACACTACTGAAATTTTTAAGTGTTGCTCTACCAACATAAACACAAATTAATGAGTTATTTTCTTATACTTCTTAACTTCTCTTTTCTCTTCTCACTGTTCCAGTAGAAACTGAGGGGAAGAAATTTCCATTTCCAAGTGATTTCAGTACTTGGTATTCCAAAACAACAAAAGTTGGGAACTTGTGTATGTCAGGTTGCATATTTAAACATATTCATTGGGACCATTTTTGTTTCTTATTATCACTAATTATCTGGATGAAGGGATCAAGTGTACCTAAAGTCAGTTTGGACATGGCACCAAGTTGGGTGGGAGCATTGACCTGCTGAATAGCAGAAAGGCTCTGCAGAGGATCTGCACAGGATCTGGAAGGGTTGAGGCCACAAGATTCAAGAAGGCCCAGTGCTGGGTCCTGCACTTGGATTACACAACCCCATGCAATCCTGCAGACAAGGGGAAGAGTGGCTGGAAAACTGCCCAGAGGAAGAGGACTAGGGAGTGCTGGTCAACAACTGGTTGGGTATGTCTGCCCAGGTAGCTAAGAAGGGCAATGGCCTGTTTTAAAAGTGCCTGTTGACAGGAGGGCCAGGGAAGTGATTCTCCCCATGTCCTGGGCTCCTCACCTCCAATCCTGTGTGCAGTTCTGTGGCCCTCACTGCAGGAAACACACTGAGGTGCTGCAGCAAATCTAGAGAAGAGCAATGGATCTGGTGAAGGGTTTGGAGCACAAATCTCATAAAGAGCCACGAGGGAGCTGGGGTGTCTATGACTACCTGATAACTGCATGTATGTTCCCTCATCTTTCAGAAAGAATAGAAAGGCAGTCAGGTCTTCCTTGCAAAGAATAGTAGATGCCTATCTATGGCTAGGCAACAGAATTTTGCTAAAACACTCTCTTTCAAAATAGTTATATCATGCATTTTCTTCTTGCCTCCTTGACGCACTACCGACACAAAGAAAGACACAGACACAGCACAAATGTCCAAGTGGGAAAAGCCCCCATTTAATTTTTCACTTCAGTATTTATACAGTTTTGAGAATGAGACCAGATCGGACAGGGTTCAGCCTCTTCAACCACACTGGTCAAAGCCAGAGTCCATCAATGTCTCCTTCTACCAGGAGGAATTGTCAACAACAAAAAGTTGTTACCTAATAATAGAATTGTTTATGAAAGGTGTGTGAGGACTCTGAGAATCTGACTCCAAGTATGCAAATATTTCAGAACGCCAAGAATTGTAAAAGAACAGGGCAACACCTCCTATTCTATCTGAATCTTTAAAACAGTATGCTTGGCCTGATCAGATCACAAACATATTCTTGCAAAATTGTGCTTCCTCTTTTAAGACCATGGTATGATGTCTTATGGTTCTATATGCCCTAAAATTTATCTACAAAAATTAAAATGAAAATTTCCATATGACCTCACAAATCAGTAAGTGTAAAAGTGAAAATTAATGAGACAGGAGGAAGGGATGGAAATCATCATAATGGCTACAATTGAATTTATACTTCACTGTGGGAAGGACTTTTCCAAGTTATGTTTTGACTTCTGTAGTTCTCTGCCCTCATAAAAGAGACATGTTTCCCAAAAGAAAACTATGCACTCAGCTTAACTAGTACTGATATGAATGTATTCTGTTTGAGTTTTTGAATTGATACAATTTATACAAGCACTAAAGCCAACAAGCAAGGCATGAAATCCTCAGTGTTAAAGGAAGACGCCGTAGTCATAAGTTGTGATATGTATTTACAGTCAGTATATTTCAACAACACCAAGTAAGCACTGATCACAAAACAGGTGGTTCATCTACTCAGATTTTGGAATTCACTGAAAAAAAGTGAGCCAAGCTTCAGCAGCTTCATGATAGGAAACCCAGCTGGATGGAAAGCTTCAATCACCTCAGCACTATGTTTATTAATGGGCTAATAAGGAGTGTATCAGTTTGCACTGTGCTGTATGTTTCAGAATGTTAGAAAAGGCTCTTGCTTTTATGGAAGGAGAAAGGCTGTCCTTGCAAATAAAACACAGTGTTTTCATCCTTCACTACAATGTAGCTCCCAATAGAAAGGTCTGCAGTGCCTTGTGTGAGCACAAACAGATGTTGCACAGCAGCACTGTACAGGTGAGTGAATATCTGTCATGACAGCTTTCTGTGAAACACAGTTCCCTTAAGGTTCTGTGTGTACATACACACGTACATGTGTGTGTATACATATATGTGTATATATATATATATATGTATATGAAAATATTTTAAATGGTTGAATTGATAGCTTGAAAAATGCTGCATATGACTCTTGACTGTGTCATTTTCCTAAATTAAATGTAGTTTGATATCTGCAAGGCCAGAAAAGGGTTTGCACTCAGCCAGGATAGACACAGAGATGTAGAAATTGTGATTTCAGGAGGTGAGTTGTTGATATATCTGTGAATGGGTACTTCAGAAAGAGTTCTTTGCAGAAAATTGTCTTGGACTTATTTTCTGATTAAGAATAGCTTTTCTCATTTTCTTCTTGAATGTACATGCATGCTTCGTTTTAATAACATGCCTCTGTGATTACTTGGGAAACCATTTGTTTTTTATTTATTACAACTCCTGAGTATTCCAGTGCTGAGTTGAAAAAGTAACAGGCAGAGAAACAATTTACTCTGTAACAATTTACATTTAAATTCATTTACAACAAATGCCCTTTGTGTGAGCAAGAGGTTTCTATAACTGATGACACTCTATTGTACAAAACCACACAACAAGTACCTGCCTCATGATGTCCAAGCTGAATCGTAGGTGGTGGCTATGAATAATTATTAATTCCTCTGCGTATTTGAAATATCATTTGTTAGGGTACCAAGTAGCTGCAGCATCTGCCCGAGTCCCAGGAAGCTGATAAGAGCAAGCACTTTTCTGAACTAAGAAACATATCAATATTAAAATCAGTGTAATATACGACACAATATTATATCCCTTTAATTGCACAGTGAGGACAAAGAATTTTCATTAAAGCCAATAAGTGTTTTGGATACTGAGAACACAGAACTACCTTCAGGTATTCCAGTTTAACTTTCCTTTTTTCTCACCAGATGCACAGTGTGGAGATATGAAATAATTAATTTTACTATTATTTCCTTAATGTTTTAAAAAGTATGTTAATTAAAATGTTTTTTATAGCAAATGTTTTGACCAACAGCAGCATTTCCACTTCATTTAGTTTTCTGATGGCTTCTCTTGTGACTGAATGTGTGTGTGTGCATGTGTGTGTTTATTTTTCCTCCTATCTAACAGTACATTATTTTTAATCACAGAACACAGAGGGGAAGGGGAAGCTGTGGAATTGATTTTGTGGGAGGAAGAAGAAAACCTGAAGGAACAACCAAGGAACAAATGAAAACGTAATGAGACTACTGAAAACTTGGCTGTAGTCAGAGGTGCTGGGGGAGAAAAAAGTGGACTCATGTAGATTGATTCTGCATGATGTACTGTGGAGGGTTCTGAGGAAAGTAAGAATGTGAAGGAATGACAGATGAAAGTCAGAAAGGAAGCATGGAACAAACAAGGACAGAAAACTGAAAGAAAATGAAAAAAAGGGTCTGGGAGAAAGCCAATATAACCTTGATGAATGGGAGGAACTTCATTGCATGTTTTTTGCTGAGGGGAACATTGCTTAGAGGTCAAGAACGACTTTGGAAGCAAGAGCTATCTTAAAAAATTATCCAGCTAAAAAGCAAAGGACTTTCACAAAAATTGAAAGCAAGAAAATACACAGTACTTTTACTTTGCTCATCTGGCAGTCATTTAACTTTTTGAGAATTAACTAATTAGAGCAAATCTCTGTTAATACAGAGAACTGTCAATCCATATGTTTTTTATCTTGGAGAAAGCAAATTCATCATCTTTCAAACTGGTTATATGACATTTTGAAGACACAGAGTACTGTATGAGAAGTGATAGGTTTACAGCAGTAGATTCATCATGGTACTGAAAGATCTCCAGACACTCTCTTAAAGGATACCCTGTTCCTTCCTCTGGTTTTCCATGAAGGGAGAAAATTTGCTAGTACAGCCTCAGGGATAGAAGCAGGATATTTTCCACAGACAGCCCTCTTCAGCTGAACCTACCTGAGCATGGTGCTAATACGACAAGTGGGCAACTGTCCCCACATCTAGGCAGATTCAGAAGAGTTTTCTCTTATGGGCTTCTCCTCCTTGAGGTCACTCAGCACAAAACCAAGACAGTCTGATCTGGGATCATGGTAGGACCCTACTTCCTGAGCAGCAACTCATCAGGACTTGGAGCCCAGACTAAAGACATGAAAGACTTAGGTTTGGTTCATGAGATGCCATGTGACTTTCTGAGTGAATGAGTACTCATGTCTTTCATCTGGGCTACATGTCCTAATGAGTGTTTACTCAGGAAGCAGGGTTGTAGGTGTGATCCTAGAGAGAGGGCCAGGTGCTCAGAAGGTTCAGGCATGTGTCACACCATATAGTCTGTCTAAGTCACCCATTACTGTGCAACCCAGTGGCACAGTCTTTTGAGAACTGTTCGATATTTTTTTTATTTTTTTTTTAACGTAGATCAAGATTTTATTCTCTCAAAAGCCTGCACCACTGGGATGAAGTACTAAGGTACTAAGGGCCTGTCTGACAGAAAACCACACTTGTGAAAATACACCTTAAAGTATACATTCAATTATTCTTCTGTATTCTTACATAAAACAATAACATAATTGGCTCTCAAATGCCATCTAAGGACAACTTAGAATTCAACTCAGACAGATTGCAATTATTTACCTTTGTCAACCATTAATGGCACATGCTAAGATCATAATGTTCACTTTCATTCATGCTTGTCATTTGTTCCTTTGTTCCTTTCCTTAAGCCACAGGCATAATTATTTTTATTATGGATTCTGTGTAGTTCATCAGACTCCATTCCCACCCCCTCCAGTCCCTCCCTCCTGTAAGGAAGTTCAGCAGGATTTGTTGCAAGGATTGATTATGAATGATGCTAATTATTATGTTTAAATATAGATTATGAACCAAGTGTTCAAGCTACAGGTCATTCCAAAATCAGTATGTTTTTATTTTGCTTCAAATTGACAGGGTCCTCAGTCATCCTCTCAACATCTTTTTCTTTTGGATTTGAAAGAGATATGATCCACAGGTTACTGAGTGTGGTGGTTTACTGCTGTGGTTGGTTAATTTTCTTCACAGTAGCTACTAGGGGACTGTTTTAGGATTTGTGCTGAAAACAGTGTTGGTAACGCAAGCGTGATTTTGCTATTGCTGTGCAGCGCTTACACTGAGTCAAGTTCATTTCTGCTTCACATCCCACCCCACCAGCAAGGAGGTTGGGAGTGCTCAAGAAGCTGGGAAGGACATTCCATACCATATGGCATCATGCTAAGGATGTAAAGCTGGGGGAAGAAGAAGGAAGAGGTGGACCTTTGGAGTGATGGAATTTGTCTTCCCAACAGCTTGATGCAGCCCTGCTCTCCTGGGGGTGGCTGAACACCTGCCTGCCCATACTAAGTAGTGAATGAATTTCTCATTTTGTTTTGCTTGTGAGTGTGTCTTTTGCTCTAAATGTTAAACTGTCTCAACCCCTGAGTGTTGTCACTATTAGTCTTCCAATTCTCTCCCCCAGCCTACTCAGGGGTTGAGTGAGCGGCTCTGGGGTTTTTTTTTGTCAGCTGGGGTTAAACCACAACACTTTCAGATACAGAGAGAAATAAAAATTATTGGTAGTTACGCCTACATAATTTTGTTCATATTGTAGCATTATCAGAGGTTACAAATATACGAAGAAAGGTATATTTGGGCAACACACCTTTTTCTAACTTAGATACTGCTTAACTTTAGCCTCTCCTTCTTTAAAGCAGCACAGACCTGCCCAAACTACTGGTTAGAAAGGGTCATTGTTATGTCAACATGCTGACACAGTCTGAGTGACTGTGGGACTAATTATTGCTGCACTAGACATTACTTTAGACACAGAGTAATTCAGTGGCCCAATTGGACCAGGCTTTTGTCACATATGGAGAAGGATTGAGCAAGCAAAACAGAAGCTCAGTATCTTAGAAAACAATCACTTTTTTTTTTTTTCACACAATGAAGAACATGTAAGATAGGTATAAAATCTGAACTATTGCATGTCAAGTGTTCTTCAGAAAACTCTACATAAGCTGTATGAGAAGAATGCACACTTGCAGATGTTGAAAAATACTGTAGTTCACAGTCTATCTCAGCTTAACCTGCTTGTGATCTCATAAGAAAGGAAATACACATTTAGACAAAACAAACAGGTTAACAGGTCTGAGGATGTAAACAGAAATTATACAGCACAGGTCACTGTAATAAGCTACGGTCTCAGTTGATGCACCTGGCCATTGTGTTTCCATTGTTTAGAAAAAGGAAAGCCAGAAAAAGGGACAGTAATGGGGAATTTTCTATCAACAAAAGGAAGGAATCTTCCAAGTTTGAGAGAGGGAGCATTTTAGACAGCACCAAGATGTTTATCTGAAAACATAACATGAAGGCAAAGGGTATCAGTGCCATTGACCAACCAAAGAGAGATTGTCTTAACAGTTTTGAAATTGGTAAATAAGCCTACTTATAGGGTCAAGATAAAATTTTAGTTAATAATAGTACTATTAGATGATGTGTTAAGTAGTCCACAAAGGGCATGAATATAATAAAAGTAGAGGACTTAGTGGATACAAAGAATTAACAAGAGAAAAACAGGATAAAAAATACAATTACATATTATAAAGGATACATGTACATACAGTTGCATGTACATACAGTTACCAGGAAAAGATACAATATATTCACTGCAGAAAAAAAATCAGAACATTTTCATTTTTATTTTGATATATTTTACATATTTACACAGATTGAATACAAATATATACATACCTATATGCATATAAAAATATAAACACCCATATAATATAATATGTAAGGCACAGCCAGATATATGTAGAGACATTAATTTTTTTAAAATGAATGCCAGTCTTGTATTTGGTGACTTATAAACAGTTACCCTACATTTTGGCAAAAGCCGTGCGTATGGGGCTAGAACTCAGCTGCAATTTTCATAGCACCTCACAAGCCCATATTTTCTAGAAATTGAATTCTTCTAAACATTATCATACATTCTAAAAAGACTTTTTTCTTTACCATGTGCATAAAATATTTCAAAAGGTAGTTAGTGCCTGAAGTGCTTACATTTAATTGGGAATGTTTTAAATGCTACAGTTTTCACAAGTTCCCAATTATATATTCTCACTGCATTTCTGTGCTGTTGGGCTTTTCTAATTTCTTATGTGTACACTTCATACTGCACTGAACACTAAACAGAATTGCACCAGAAAAATCATAGCTTTAAGTCCATCAATGTGGTTTGTTTGGATCCTTTCCTTGACAGTTTGATGCTTGTGCATTATTTTTTTCATGAAAAAACATGTTTTACATATGACAACTGGAGATGCCACTGCAAAATGTTTTTGATTTGAGAATGGAAAGTGAAAAGAGTCTTGGGAAATTGCATGAAGGACCATAACCCTAATTCTTTAAGTTTTGGCTATAAAGAATAACAGAGCCTGCTATACAGGAAATATAATTTTCTAGGACCATATACCCAGTCATTTCTATTTGGTGATTTTTCTTTTTCAATTATTCACTCTATATTAAAAAAATTACCTTAAATTTATTTTGATGATGTACCCCAAAGAACAAATATTCTGAAGTAAGTATTAAAATATACAATCTGTATATGAAACTGTAGCAAGGAATTTTTGTCCTATTTTTACATGACAGCAAGCTACAGATTTTAAAGTGAAAATCAGAAGTGAAGCAGGATTGCATGTAGGCATTGGGCCAAAACAGATCTGTGAAAATTTAAACTCTTGTGTAGGCTGCAAGATTACTTTCTTGTCTTGATGGTGTGATTTTCGGACTTGATGTTTCTGCTCAAATCTGTATTTCAAGAGACAATAAATTTATTAAGATAGTGTTTTCTCTAACATTCTTATCATTGTAAAAGATTTATTGTTTTAATAGAATACCACACAGAGATATTGATCTGTTGAAAGTTCAGATTTACCTTTGCCCTTTCATGATTTTGTCATGTTTTTTTTTCTAACATTCTCTTCCCTTCTGTTCTGGGAGATACTTTTTCAGGTCAACTGTCAGTCACATGTAGGCCATCACCAGAAAATAGAAACAAAAATTCAAACACAATGAATGCAATGATTTTGGCTAGAAACCTGAAAAGCTATAAAACTTTCATAATATTACCTGGGAGTAATTGCAACTTGCATTGTGAGAGCTTCACATAAAAATTAATGTTTTGGTGACTATATACTTCATATCTAGAATTTCACTGAAGTTAATTATTAAGAAAGAATAGTGAGTTAAGGGATGTGAGTAAATGGTCTTACAAACCTTATTTATTCTTTCTATTAAAATGATGAAATCTGCATCTATTAGTAATATGTATAAACTTACTCATATAACTGAATATGCAGGTAAGACCCTAAGTTAAAAGCTGAGTCACAAATCCAAAAATTAGTGTCTCTTTTGGAGTACTGCTCAAACAAGCAAAATTACTACAAAACCATAATTTAAATGCAGCACAAATCTACAACAAGCTAAATTGCTAAAACACTAAATAGAAAAAAAAAATCACATTCAGAACTATATTGTATAAGCCAGTTGCATGACTTAGTGTGTGTGAAACAGAAGCAGAAACTGTTAGCAGAAATTCCTACTAGTAAAGATAATGTGCAGAATTCATCAGTCACACATGGATTACCAGCAGGTAATGCCTATGGCCATGTAGATTTACTTTTTTGTCTGACAGCAAGAGAACATAATCTGACTTTGAGGTGATCTTTTGACTGCCTCTTACATCTCCAGATCTGAAGCTTGACCTGTGCCCCATGCCCCGTCATCACCTTTTATGAGAGCCAGAATCCCTGGATTTGCAGAAAAACTGCTTTAAAAAATAGTAGCAAAGTGGCCTTTTGGTGTTCTTGGATATGGCTGCATTAGGCATCAAATTGTTTCTTTTCTGTATTTTATTGGTGATAAGCTTAACTGATGCACAGTGGGGCAGGACTCTGCAAAGTAAAGACAACATTGTTTCTGCACCTCAGTGGTGCATACAAAGGGTTTCAAGGCAAACAGCAGAAAACTGTATTCATTCATTCCTGCACAACACAATGTGAGTATTCATGGCAGGTGCAGACATTTTTTAATATATGATTGAAGAGAAACCCTACAGGCAAAGAATATATTCCTAGCTAGCTGAGTACAGAGATCTTAGAGTGATAGTGCTACAAAAGGTATTACGAGTGATAAACAGAACAAGCCAGGACTCTTACAGAGAAAATAATTACAAAATGTTTATGTGTAGTTATTTCCTACTATGGTGCCCAGTTGTAGTGTAGGCACTTAAGGGTATTCATTGTGTATTGAATATCTTCAGAATCCAGGAACCTTTACTGACTTGCAAGCTTTTTCTGATTGCCTGGGGGGGCTTAGCCTTCTGGTTCTTGCAGTCAGTCTCCTTAATTTAGGCAGTGTGCAATGACATGCCCATGCTTCTAAAAGCATATACTTATTTAGTAGCTATCAAGAAAAACCTACAGGACAGTTTTCAGCTTTCCTTTTCCATGAGAGGTTTAGATTGATAAACTGACTAACATAAATAAGCAGGTCTAGTAGAACAATGCCTAAGTGATAACATGGGGGCTAATTAAGAACAAGAGCAAAACATAAGGAGACAGAGATATCTTTCAGTAAAGTCTTCAGCTAAAAAAACAAACCAGAAAACTTTTTCCTGCAAGAGAAATTGGCTATATCAGAGTTACACCTATTTCATGATTTGGAGTACCCAGCACCTACCTGTGAAGTCATGAATGGAAGGCATCAACCAGTTAAACAAAGAAAAATAGAATCAATGCAGGTTGTTATGATGATGAATACCTTTAGAAAATTTTACCATGAAGTTCAATTCAATAAAGAATCCTGCCGAGAGCATCTGCATTGATAAGGTCTGTTGTGGTGTAAGATTGAGCAAAAATATGTTCAGATATTTTAAAACTTCCTACTTCTCCTAGAAGATAATGTCAGTTTCTTGCAGGTGCCCTGAGGGTGTTGGTTAACTTTCGTTACACTGACGAGCTTTGTTGAGCAG
This sequence comes from Cettia cetti, assembly GCA_013401135.1. Classification (NCBI taxonomy): domain Eukaryota; kingdom Metazoa; phylum Chordata; class Aves; order Passeriformes; family Sylviidae; genus Cettia; species Cettia cetti. Next base: position 37,850 of record VZUI01093664.1, read on the forward strand.
ACCCACACATACCCACTTCTGTGCTCTCTCCTGTACGCAAACACCCCACATGGTCAATGAAGATATAAACAGTAGGGAGGAGATGTGCACCTCCACCTTAATCTATAGATGTGGCAGGAGAAGAGAGTAGTGTGCAAATGACTCATCTGGAGTGTAACTGCTCTCCGGTTTCTGTGGTCTACATTTTGCTATGGGATGGATTTTTATCAAAGATGGAATTTTTCAGTCATGTCTGATCTGACTCATAAGTTATGCCATGGCTCCAGTCCTGCTGTCTCTGCCAGCAGGCTCCTCACAGTGCAACTCAGGAGACTTCCCACTGCAATACTACAAAATTGGCTGCATTGGTTTTATCTCAGACACAAAGGCATGGTGCTGCTTGGGAACAGAAGCAGTTCACATGAAGTGATACATGAGAAAATATTTCTTCCTAGAACTGGGAATGTGGAAGCATCAAGACAAAAAATTCAGGTCAGCTCCAAAAGCAGTTTCATCTGCTTAGTAAGAAATTTCAGTTTCTTACTAAATAGTCCAATACTTATTAGCTCAGAGAAAAGATAACTGACTTCAATAAATACTGTGCTAATAAAACACTATTAGTTGTGTTAGTCTGCAGATGTGTTTGACAGACACCCTTGACCTCATCAAGATAAGCTCTAGCACAACCACAAAACAGTGTTTGACTGGTCTACAAAATATATAATTTTGCACCTAATCAACTCTAGTATTTCATGCTTCCCCTGTTATGAAGCAGCTGGAAGGATTACACCTCAAAAAACGAGGGACAGGGATGAGGGTATTCCAATATGAAACAAAACAAGATTATCAAGCTCTTTTTTTACCTATGATTACTGATTCGCTCTAGTTTTCATACTGTCATCCATGATGGATACAGTTAATTTTTGCTGTTTTGTATTTATATTGCAGGTTGTCATTTCTGTCATTAATCATAAACATAATTGTAATAGAGACAGAAATGTCTTTTCCCAGACATTTAATTCTGAAATACAATTATCCAGACTTCCTGCTGTTAATGGCATAGAATTCTAATTACTTCAAAATTAAGCCATTATTCATAAACTTCAGGCTTGTAACACACATGTTTACAGTAGATGGAAAATACTATAGAATTCATCATTGTGGAGCTCTCACTTGCCACAGGCTTATTCAACTACTGCCTTTGTCCTATCCCATTAAGGAATGATAAAGTACTCAACGCCCTGTTTACATAGAAAGCTATGAGCAGAAGTCCTCCTTCACAGACAATGGGCATTCAAATTTTCTATCTTTAAATTAAGTACAGCTGTGCTTTTCTGTTGTAAAAAATCACTTGAAGTTGGAAATGGCAGTAATTTAATTAGTATACACTATTTCAGAATCAGATAATTCTAACAGGGGTTAATGTATAATGAAAATGGAAAATATATTGGGCAATGCAACCTTAAATTCATGAAGTTAAAAGCAAAAAATGTTGAATTGAGTAATTTTCCCAAATTTTCAAACATAAATTTTTTAAAAAAAGTGCGTTTGATACCAGGTTTGTTTTCAGAAAACTGCTCAAATTTGGAAAGCAAATACAAATACCATTATTAGGATGTAAAAAGGGAAAGAAGATGCAGAAGGTACAAGAATATACAAAAAGTATGGAAGATGCCTCAAATATAAATTTATTTGGGCTATGAAGTTGAGCAGTAAATGGTTATTCAAGTGGAATTAATTTTTTAAAAATATATTTAAAAAGAAAGACACCCATCCCTAGATATATTCTGTAAAACAATAGAGAACAGAAAAAATACTGAAGACTTCAGCTTTTATGTCACCAGGATAGACAGGTCACCAATGCCCTTGCAGAGGTTCAACAAGACCTGATAAGAAGAAGGAAACAAGGTAAGACAGGTAGGTACTTCCAGGGAATGGCTGAGCCCATTTTAACAAAGTTAACTAAGGCAGGAGGGAAAAATCACCTCCTAAAAGTGTTGCTCTAACTCAACTGGACTGTTGAGAAAGTCCAGTTGAGTTGACCAGACACTTAGTTTAAAATGAAAAGATGACCTTTATATTCTTTGACAATGTGGACTACAAACCACCCATAACTACCAATGTACCAGAACATCCCAAATTAGTGCCAGACATGTGAGCTGGCTCCCAAAGACCCTAGCAGCTGTGAATTATTTCTTCCACAGTTTCACAGCAGAAGGAGGCAGTGATCTCAGAAGCCATATTCAGTTCTCAAAATATGAAAATAAACCCTTAATTTTTGTTAAGTGTAATATGCTTGCAATATGTCTAATCATACATGCTGGAGTATGAGCTCATTCATTGTGTTTAATCTTTTCCCTTGCTGGGTCCTAGTCACACCTGACATACCATGAATGATAGGTACATATTAGTGCTGTTTTTACCTTATTTCCCCTCCTATCTTCACATTCTTATCTGGATTCTCATTCTGAAAGATCACTATTTCAACTGAATAGTAACATAAATGATTAAAAGCTGTTAACTACTCACACACTGACATAAATGAGGACCAATGGCTAAATAACAAATGACAGGCAGTGAAGGTAGACATGGGGTCTTCATTTTGTACCTTATTTTCATGCTTCCCTTGTATATCCTGAGAGACTTGAAAGGCTGTTAATCAATAAATTGTGAGGGATTTATTGTTCCCCTATATTTGTGTTTGTTTTTCATTTTCACATCTAACCAAGAGTTTCAATGCTACACATAGTGACAGGCATTCACATAACATTGCAGAGGAAGCTGAGAAGGTCAGTCTCCACCTTTCCTGACATTCAGTGCAGTTTGATTTGGGGAATTTGGATCTATTATGTTAATGTCAATTTTAATTTGATTCCCATGACTGAAATCTTAAAAAAATCATAGATTAAGATTAAAATAGAAGAAAAATATGTTAGTATAGTATGCTACTGTTGAACCTTATCAAGATATGTAAAACCACAGCTATATCCTATTACAACAAGGAAGTATCATCCCTTTCCCAGAATTACTGTTATGAAAAAACCTAGTATATTTAAAAGTACAGGTTCAAAGCAATTCATAGAATTTGGAGAGCAAAACACCTATTTGAATGAGCTCTATTTAAAACATTTTTCTGGCATATTGCTACAGTAGATTACATGTCCTTTTTAAGCTTAGATTGTAAAATAGGATGCTTCTAAAAACACAGCAACATTTAGAGAGATGACATGTCACTGAGATGTTTGCTCTAAGTGGTTTTATATTAAAGGTTTGAGTAGCTGTGCACAATGCATCAGCTTTAAGGAAGCTTAGATAAATGGTACAGATGAAAAAATACAAAATGGAACAGAGAAGAAGTCACTTTAAAAGTTTATGTTTGGACTAAGCACATATAGCTTGGCATACACTTGGGCTATAGTTGAACTTCAGGTTAGTTTATCTTAATTATCTATTGGGTTTGGCTGGGATGGAGTTAACTTTCCCATATAGCACTGTGCCTTTTATTTGTAGCTAGAATGGTATTGATAACACGTCTGGCAGCCACCCAAGGTCAACCCATCACAATGTAAAAGGCTATTTGGAAAGGTACTTAAGTTTTTATTTCCTCACCTACATTTTTCAATAATTCTTTTGTTCACAGCTCAGACTTTAAAGCCAAGTTAGTAGCAGACATCTATGTCTGGGGCATCTATGGATTTTAGTTTGTGGGGGCTTTTTTCTTTAAAGGCTTTTATATTCAGAGCTCAGAAATGTAACATAGCTTTCATTAAAAATATGAAATAATCACAAGTTGATCATAAACGTATTTGAGTTAGCTTCTTACTTGAATATTTAAATGTGTTTATAAGGTAGGCCTGGAGAAAAGGAAGATCAGAGGGGAGACCTTTTCACTCACTACAATTACCTGAAAGGAGTAGCCAGATGGAGATTGATCACTTTTCCTAAGTAACAAAATGGAGAGAAAATGGCCTCAAGGTGTGCTAGGGAATGTTTAGATTGAATATTTTAAAAAATTTGGTCATGCAAAGAGATGCCAAGAATTGGAACAGGCTGCCCAGGGAAGTAGGGGACTCACCATTTCTGAAAATATTTAAAAGATGTTTCAGTGTGGTATAGTTTAGTGGTGGACTTTGCAGTGCTGGGTTAACAGTTACACTTGAGGATCATAAAGGTCGGTTGCACCCCGAACTATTACATAAGGATTTTATTATTTAAGGTACCTGAAATAGATAGTAGGCCTCCACTGTCCCCATTGTAGGCACTATGTCTTAGAATTTCCACTCATCAGACATAGTACCTCGGACATATTTAAAAGGGTCCAGTAAATGGGGTACTTAGGTACATAGTTCAGTGATGGGCTTAGCAGTTTGGATTTAATGACCGTAAAGGTTTTTTCCAACCTAAATGATTTTATGACTCTTCTCTAGTGACCAGTTCAAAAAATCTCTTCCTTCAAAAGAAATTAAAAAGCACTGTGTTCCATACTCTCTCTGGAAGTACACAGTCAAAGTAATCTATTTTTAATCTTTACCTATAGTTTTACTTAGAAAACAGACTCAGTCCTTCAGAGCTGTTGCATAAAAGCTAAATAAAATTTCATCCTTTTTAACTGATTTATATCTTCCATTTAAATCTCCAAAAGAGATTTTTGGGTTTATGATAACATTTTGGACCTGATTTGTCATTCATCTGTACAAATTTTAGTAAATCTGAATAGGATTCTTTCATTATTTTATCTCTGACAACATTTTATTAATCCACTGTTACAGCACTCCCCACCTCCAGTATCTAGAAGTTCTTGCTGCAACAGTCAAACCCCCCAAAACAGGCTGCTAAAAATTGTTTTCTGAATTATATTTAATATTGTTATCACCAAAATGATGATCTGGAAATATGACTGATAAACTGTTGAAGTCTTCAGTATATTTAAACTTGAAATAAAAAACTTCATACCACTTCAAATCAAATTATTAGATTTTAGATTCTCTAAAATAATTTTCAAGTTAGTGAATAGTTTGATTTAGAAAAAGAGTATATAATAATAATAATAATAATAATAGTCAATCTATTGCACATTATCACCTAGTGTGGACATAACCAGGCTGTCCAAAAACCATGCTTAGTTTTGACTGTATTTCAAACCCTTTTGGAGCTTAGAGACGTAGCATCTATTGTATTATAAAGACATAGGTAGTCACAGGCATGGGACTGGAACTTTAACATCTCACTGGCAGTGTAAATGACATAACAGCTATGCTACAAACTCATTTTTCAGAGTCTGGCCCTCTATTTTATTGAATATTTCAGCAGCCTATGCTGAGTGAACTGGAAAATCAGTAGAGATTGATAGGCTTCTCCCTCCCCTCAGAACAAAGCTCGGCACAAGTAGGAGTTCAAAGATGCGTTGGAAGTCTGCTGCTGGGTGAAAGGAAACTTCTCCTTTAGAGAATGCTCCTTCTGAGCCTTTCCCACACAAAAACTACTCAGTGAAAGAATTCATACTTCATGAACCATTTTAGGGTTACAGCAATTGGACTACTGGATAAAAACATTTTCACCAAAAGCGTTCCCAAAGACGTTATTGCATGCCACACGGTTGTTAGAGACTTGAGTATAGACTTCTTACCTTTGTATATACAACTTTCACTTACAAGACTTGTGATACTGTGTCATTCTATATTGTATTATAAGTAATACATTCTCTTTACATATATAATTGACTTTATTAGTAATTCTTATTTATTCTTTTCAGTAAACAAACAGATGAATAGGCTGTTCCCAATGGTTGTGGTTCTGTTGGTTTGGGGTTGGGTTTTTTCTTTCAATTTATTTGAAGGTACTTAAGAAGCATCTTAACAAAATGCTTTGGCAGCCTCATGATCAAGTGACTTGAAAAACTGAGCATGGTTTTAATTCTGCTCCTCTTAATATTTGTCAGATTTCTTAAATGCAACATAAGAAAAGAGGACATTTATATTATTGCCTAATATATTCCTGAGCATGGATGTTTTATCTAATTTTCCACAGTGCTTAAATCCTCAAATTTCATGGAAAACAACTTCCATTTTCATGAGTTTATGTATTTTGCTGCCTCTTTATAAAGCATTGTCTCTTGAAAAGAATGCAAACTCTGTCTGTATAAGGCCAAGATCATTATCTCTACTCCAATGGAGCTTTGCCATTTCATCCCAGTTGGGGATCAGTCCTCAGATTTGTAACCTGAATTGCATATTACATGATATGTGTTCTTACGAATTTTTCGTCTTTTCCACTCTAAGAAAAACACAAGCTCATTTAAAAAATCCAAACCTACTGCCCACTCAGAGGATAAGAGACACAAATTAGTGCCTCCATCTTACTTCAGTCAAGACAAAAATAACTTGGAACTTTTGCAAAAATTTGATGTGTAAGCAATGTTATACATGCAGATAGGCACACACATACAGAAATATACGTGAACAAATATATGGAAGGTAATTTCTGAAATATTTATATTCTTCCTAGAATAAAAAGGCTTCAGGGAACATTAATGCTCCTTACATGAATATGGAGCTTAGATATTAAAATTCATGAGGACCTGTCAACTGAACTGAAGCAAGCTCTATTTGCCAGAAATACATGATGACATTGCAAGCTGGCAAAGATGAAAGCAGCTCAAGAAAACTCTTCTTGGTGCTATTTCATCCCTTTGAATGTCAAACAAGCTGTCTTTCACCAATCTGGAGCTACATATAGAGCACAATTCTGTAGTGTTTGGTGAAGGTGTTCTCCTGAGCACAGGGGATGTGCCTCTTTCCCTGCTTCCCAGACACCAGACGGCCTAGGTTTTGGAATGACAGTAGACTGCCAACCAAATTCTGTATTTACTCAAACATACGTTGTCTTCTCTTCCAGATGACTTGTAGTGAAATTTAACAGGCGTCATCCATATGCTCACATTCATATTTCCCACAATACTTGCAAAGAATATCAGCAGGTTCCTTTCAGAAAGCTCTAAATGGCTTCCCTAACAAGGAAGGCATTGTGCAATACAAAAATTACCTGACAGAGTAATCATCATCCTGCTAACAGGACTTTGTTAGTCAACACAAGGTTTTGCTGCAAGGAGCTACTCAAATATGTTTATAATGGTAAGCAATTGAAATTGTGGGCCTTTTAGAGTTATACCTTACTGGGGAAGTTTATTCAAAAGTAGTTTAAAGTTTACATCTTTTTTTCTAAGAAAGTTTTTACAAAAATCAATAAATCGTTGTTCTCTGCTACAGCAAATACTGAGCATAACATGATACATTATGTGCAAACATCTGGAATATCTGAATTCACAGATGGTAAAGATGCTGGACTAGAAAACCTGGAGTATTTTTAATATAAGTTTCATTAAGTTAAAGTATTACTTCTCTCATCTAGAGATTTTACTCTTTTGTTTTCATGCAGTGAACCACACTGAAATTACTTTTTCAACGGCCTCAAGTTATTTCAAAAATTTCTGGGTAATGTTTTTCACTGAATACTAAGTAGATACTTGAGTGAACTGTTCTCTGAACAAGTCATTCTGAGGCACAAATAAGAACTATATATTTTCCCTCTTTCTGTCTCTTCCAGGCATTCAGTTACACTGATAATTTCAGACAGCTCATCTGATTGCATCAGCAGCCAGGGTTAGTAGCTTTTCTTTTTCCTTATAGTCAGTGATCACAGGTAAATTTTATGGCCAGTGGAATACAGTTTTAGAGAACCTTACCATGCTAAGAAAGTCACTGAAACCTTTAAGAAAACTTCATGCTCTCTCAATGCAGGAGAAAATTCTGAATATGAAAGAAATTATTTTTAAAGGGCAATAATAATGAAAAAAACAAGGAAAGAATATCTGATAAGATGAATGGCTGAGGCTGAAGTCATGAGTCCCCTTCTTTGTCATCTGGAAAAACAGTTAGTCATATCAGATAATTTTCAGTGTTTCCAGCTCCCTTTTGACAAAAATCTACATCTCAGAAAAATAATGGTTATTGAATTTTTCCACATTATATGTGGAAAGTTTCAAATTCCTTTTGAAACAAATTATTTCTGACCTATAAAAAAGAGCAGTGGAAAATGAGTTTTACTAGACAAAGTTAAGTCTCTTATTCCCCAACATGTCAGTTATTATTCCCATTTATGAAATAAGAAAAGGGGTTGACGTTCTCAGACTATTCTTATTCTTACCAGATTAAACTTCAGTATCTATAACCCTGTATTTGGAATGTATACATCCCAGTTCACAATACAGATAGCATAGGTAAGCAAATTGAAAGCAAATTTTCATGTGGCAATGTCTGGCAATGGCAATGACTTTCATAAGAGAATCATCTTTCAGGTCATGCTGTGAGTGAGATAGACCATATTTGCACACAAAACAACAGCTGAAAGGATTGATTTGCCCTTACCTTTAAGGATGTAAATAAATAAATGAATATGGTTAGTATTGCATAAAAACTGTTTTGGTTTTTATTCTGTGGTATTTGCAGATGGAGGGAGAACTGAGATGCCTTGGACAAGGGTGCCATATAAAGATAGTAGTGGCATTGCTGTATTTGCAGTTTGTATTGCAGACAACAAGAAATGATCAGCAAAGACTGATGGAAAGAACAAACAGGGAAGACAAATGGAGTGGCACTTCACTACTCACCCACTGCTTTGTCAGCTCCAGACTATTTGGATAAACACAGATATACAGATGTGACACCACTCCTATGAAAACATTTAGTTTATCTATTTCCAGTTCCTGTGTTCAGAGTTCTAATTTTCTGCCATTAGCTATATTTTCTATCTACAAATGTCAAATGCCACAAGAGCTCACCAATTGTATCAGTGTTCCCCTGTGCATAATTTATGCAATGTATGTGTTCAACAATTTCGAATATTTTCTTGTAAAATCTGCTGAAGTTAGAATATTTCTCTATTCAAATGTGTCTCATTGCTCACTGGGAGAGTCATTTGTCTGTGAACATCTATTGTCCCAACTACCTTTGCCTGCCAGTAGGTAGAAAGGAAGCCCTGAATCTTCTTCAGGAAGCAGGAATATCAGAATCAAGCCCTCAAACTACCTTTTTTTCCTTTTTTTTTTTTCTTTTTTCTTTCTTTTTTCTTTTTTTTTTTTTTTTCCTTTTCATTTTTTTTCTTTTAACACAAGAGGAAACATAGTAGGACAAAAATCCAATAAGACTGTTGTTTTTCTAGCCAAAAGGTTTAGTCTACCTATTAGATTTCCCCTACAAACAGGAGGTGAGAAAGGCTGCTCTGCAGAACAATTCAATGCAGAAAACTAAAGTGAAAGTGGTGGCTCCTCCAACAGTTAGGTGTCTTAAATTACAGAATGTAAACATCCACTTATTCCCAGAAAAAAAAAAATTTTGGCTCTTATTCCAGTGCTCTGTACTGGAAAACAATTAACAAAAAGAGAGAAATTGTGAGAAGGAAAACAGGAAGAGCATAGTCTGACTAATCACAGGTTACTGTGCTGTTCTGATATACTCAGGCAAAAATTATAAAAGGCTATACATGTCTATAAATGCAGACATGCAAATTTAGTTATGTATACATACAGGCATGTATTTGATTCAGTGATACAAAGTAATATATTCTGTTTTTAAAATAAATCCAGGACAATTTTGGAACATGAGTACTTATCTGCACTGTTCTTTCATACAACAGTACCTGAGAGCTACTTACACAACCCTGGGACCTTGTGTCCAGCTTTCAGATATTTGAAAATTAGGTTTCACAGTTACCCTTAAAATTTTCACCCACAGGGAAACTTTGTCTAGAGCAGCAGCGTCACTATAGAACACGCAATGAACAACACACACACAGTTACGTTGTCAGGGCAAAGAAAGGAAGTTTATTTTTTTACTTTGATTTATATAGATTTTGGACAATGACCAGGAATTGGAGGATGAAGGTTGCCACCTCTCCAACCACACTGGTCAAACTAGAAGTCCATCAAATTTCTCCTCTCCAAGAGAGGAGTGTCAACAATAAGAGACAGATACAATAACGATACATTGTTTACATGAAAATGTGTGTGAAACTCCACTACAAGAATGTAAATATCAGAAGGCTAAAACAGGGAAACACAGCAGAACGCATGGTTAATATTTTACAGATGAATGAAGAAGCAGCAGCAGGTGTTCTCTTTCAGGTCAATTTCTTTCAAAGAAGTGTTTCTGCCCCAGTAGTTTTTCTTATAAAATCAACTGACATGGCATCTTTGCTATCTCTGCAAATTTACCTGGATTATTTAGCTACCTGATGTTTCACTCTTTAACAAGTGTTTCAAGCAGAGAGCAATATTATCCAGAAGTTCCAAGCAATATGCTTCTGCATCTTCCTTATGACTTAGAAGTAGCCTTTCAGTCTCATGCTACTGAAACATCACTCTGCAGAGAAAAGTCTTGACTGTCACTTTACACATGTGCCACTATCATGGTTTAACCAGAGCTGCAAATAAGCCCCACACAGCTGCTCACTGATTCCCCTCATGGTGGGATGCGGAGAGGACCAGAAAAGTGAGAGAACAGGTAGGTTGAGATAAAGACAATTTAATAGGTAAAGCAAAAACTTCACACACGAGCAAAGCAGAACAAGAATTTAACTCATCATTTCCCATGGATAAGCAGGTGTTCAACCATGCCCAGGAAAGCAAGGCTCCTTCACACATAATGGTGATTGGGAAAGCAGAAGCCGTAATTCTGAACATCCTGTCCTTTCTCCTTATTTCCCCAGCTGTATATGCTGAGCATGAAACCCTGTGGAATGGAATGGAATATCCCTGTGGTCACAGTTGTTCTGGCTGTGTCCTCTCCCAGCTCCATGTGCACCACCACCACCTCTCTGGGAGGTGGAATGGGGTTAAAAGCAGAAAAGGCCTTGACTCTATGGAAGAACTGCTCAAGAATAATGAAAACATCCCTGATGTTTTCAGCACAAATCCAAAACATAGCCCCATACCAGACCTCATAAATGGTATGAAAAAAACTAGCTCTACCCCAACCAAAATCATCACAGCAACTAAATTTGCCAGCTATTAATCATGTTTTTCTATAAGTTACGCAATTTGGAAATAGATGTAAGAGCATGTGTTTATGCAGCTATATCTAATCCATTACTCTGGCTTTCCAGGATCAGAGAAATGTATTACTGTGTTCCTGTAATGCAGGGGGAAAAAAAAGAAAAAACAAAGCAAAAAAACCCCCAAACAAACAAAAAACAAACAAACAAACAAAAAAACCCCAGAAAAAAAAAAACCACCAAAAAAACACCCCAACAACAAAAAAGTCATATCCTTCTGCAAGAGAAAAAGCTTTTACTCTTAAATTTAGCAAACATTATTATTACCATTAAATTTAATTTCATTAATAATATGGCATTTCCCCTGGATTTGACACAATTTGGCTTCTGTTATACTAATTACAATAGAATTCAAATAATAAATCACTTGCAAATTTCATATTGCCATGGGAATTGTGACTCAGCAGACAAGCCTGGCTGCACATGCCATGACTTGGCTGGCTATGACCCACTTTCTGCTGAATGTCTGGGCATTGATCCTCCACTAGTGAATTTTCCAGTGATCAGGACATGCTAGGATCTTGGAGAGGGAAAGCTTGGCTCTGCAGCATTTTGTGGGTTGAGAACACAATCACTAAAATTTCTCGAGATTGATTGCAACGTGCTGGCAGCCAGCCCCCATTTAAACACGTATAAATGTTTCAGCTTGGGAAACATTCAAACTGAGAGGCTTCCTTGTCAACTCCACCTTGCAAAGCCACTGTGAAGATACTTAAATAGCAGAATTTTATACTTTGTGTTTGAATCACATAGTGGGAAAGTATTTAGAATAATAATTTCTATTTAAATGATGGTAGCCTTAAGTTCTCCTTATTTTGAATGGTTTTCAACAGCCCATATGCAAGAGCTCATGTGCTAGATGATGCAAAACTTCATAGGTCCTTCAGCTTATCCTAGATGTCTAAATATTTTCTACTCCATGTAAGAAACCTGTGCAATCTGCTTTACATTGTCAAGAATTAATAAATTATATAGATAATAATCCACATATGACTGTAGATTTTAACATTTGTCAGCCTTGGTCTATTAATTATCATTGTTGGCTTCAGTTTTGTAATAAATAACTGCTGAACAATTTTTTGGCAATTTAAATTAACCATCTAAATAATTATTGTATCACGTAATTATTTTTTGGCAATTTAAATTAACCATTTAAATAATTATTGTATCATGTAATTATTTTTACTGCATCCCTAGAATTCACATTGCTATTGCTTGTTATTAGAATGTCAATCCCTCTTCCTTTGTAATGAAAAATATCTCTCAGTTAAAATGGAGCTATGATTTTCCACAGAAATCTGATGTTATAAAAACAATTATTTTTCACATGCTGGTTTAGAAAAGAAAATACATAATAGCAGAACCCCTGGAAAAGAGAGACTTTTTTTTAGGGAAGAACAAAAGAGAAGTCACAATTCAAAACTGTTTGAATTTTGGTAGAAATATTATACCTTATAAAGCATAATCTAATGCTGTGTATTTGAATATGGAAGCTTGAAGCTTTGCTTATCTTCAAATTACCCATATTATTTGTGGAATAAGAATTCAGGAAACAATTCTCTCAAATCACTGTCATAGACACAATCTTAAACTAAATTAAAATAACTTGCTTTACTGCATGGAAAGCTAATTCAGTACTGAGAGGATTTCTTTAAATAATTGTGACTAATGTTGCTGTCCCTTTAAGTCTCCTGCAGAGAAGTAGAAATCCATTATTAATTTTTAACTAGTTTTCACTATAACAAAATGCATGTTCAATTTAAATACATTCTCCAACAAATTCCTTGCCATTATCTATGCTGAGCGTGGATCCGATAGTTGCATTGTTTTCATACAGTAATGTAATGTTGTAAAATGTATTTGATGGCTAGATTATCCTTTTTGGTCATTAATCAAAACTTAATCCCAAAAGTTTAAACATAGTTCTATAAATATTTTAATTTTGCTATGAATAAACAGAAGGAATGCTTCCCAAGCAAAAACATGGCCATCAGAAAAGGCATTTTTCGTCTGCTTAAACATTTGACAAAAATTCAGGAACTCTTAGATAATCTTCCATCAATAATTACCCTTTGTGCTTGATTAGGAAATGCCAGGGTCAAGAAGAAGCATAGGAAAAAGGAATATAGGAGATGGCATATCAAAGATATGGGTATTTGAAAATTCTGTACTGCCTTCCAGCTCTCTTACAGTGGAATGGGAAATCACAGTTACAGTGACTTCAGTGCTCTTAGCAGATCTTAATATGCTTTAGGTGAACCCAGAAAAGAGCGAGGTGTTAGGATGGCACAAAAAGACAGCTTGTTTCAGACATAATAAAACAGACACTGGGTGCAGGCAGCAAGCAATCAAAAGGTAATGCCAGCAGCAATTCACAGTAAGGTGAAAGTGATTCCATGGCATTATGAGCACAACGAAAGGAAATTGTGTAAAAATGGTTATCAACATATTGAGTTTAAGCACAGAAAGAGCAGCAGTAATGAGGCTACGAGATGGGCAGAGGTGTTTGTCTCAGTTTATTCTTCTGAGCCTTTTCTTCTTTATAATGTACCTCTTCAATAGTAATTAGAATCAAAACTGTCACAGAAATTGCAAATAATGGTTCATGTATTATTAGGTGAAAAAAGATATAATAAGACTTCCAGAATGAAATCTTCAGAAAATTCTAAGCCAGGCCAAGAAGGTGAAGGTGAAGAAGTACTGAGAGCTAAGATATCTACCTGCAGCTGACATCCTGTTTTCCAGAGCTTTATCATATAACAATAATAATAACTACATAAAGTAGGCCAGAGATGAGATCAGTTAAAAAACTATTTATTTTAAACAGCAGCCAAATTTTCTAAAGGCCTTTGCATGGGCATACCTAAATATAGTTTTCTGATGTCCTCAGTAATGCAAATTTTACAATCATTTAAAACCACCTAGGACCTCCATTAAAAAAAAATGGCTATTTTTGCTGCCTAGAAAGTGACAAAACCTAGTAAGAACTTGAAAATGCAGTATAAAGAGTATCTTTGTTGAATTTTGTAGTACATCAAATATTCTAATAGCAGACACTAGCAATGCCTTGACCTTGCATTATTAAAGTTAAGAATCATTTCACCACTGTGTTCACAGAGCAGAGAAATGTAGGAGAACTGGCAATTAAATGCAGAGAAACTAATTAAAAATAATCAAATGGGACAAAATGAGAAAGAAGTCAAATGATACTAGAATAAAACGAGATGCCACACACAAATCCAGTCTGTCACTCTATTCTGTAGGAAGAGCAAACATCCAGCTATTGCCTTATAATGTGTAGTAGGACATAAGCACACTCAAGAAAACAAAATATTAAAAGGGAAGTTAACCATCTGCTTGCTATTAAGCAGGAAAGAACTGGCTTTCAAACAGCATAGAATTATGGATCAGCCTCTCATTTTCTACTCCTCTTCCTCCTACAAAATTCTTGCATATAAAAACATTACAAACTGAGATACTTTCATATACAAGCAGCAAGCAAAAATGCACATCATAAAGAAAATTTTGGGTAAAATAAAGAGGAGAAATGTAAATGTAGAATTAAAAAAAAAAACACAAAACTTGTTAACATTCCTATAGTGAGATTTTGTCTCAGACTAGACACCATGTAAGAATAAGTCATGGCTTGGAGACATCCAGCCAGTACTAAGACAGTTTACACAATAGTCATGATTGGAATATGGATGTCAAAAAGATAGGAGAGAAATGTGAGGCTAATGTTTAATTTCAGAGACTTCAGAGCAAAATCTCCATCAGGATTTATGTCAAAATCTTCTCCTTCAGCAAAGAAAATCTCCAAATTGGCCAAGTAGATAGTGATTCCTGCTCACACAATCAGTTTACCGCAGACTGGGCTACAATTTGGATACTTCTGAAGTCCGGGAGTTTAAAAAATTTTGACTAGAAAGAAAAATCTTTCTTCTTCCCGGGAAGAGGAGAATAGCAGCTTGTATTTATGCCATAAACATATTCTTTGGATAGAAAGTGTAAATTTTTTTTACATTTTCAAGTATAAAAGATTAAATACAGTCTCCTCCTCTCCTGTGAATGTGGTTCTTAGCTCTGAGTCTACGAAGCTTTATTGTAAAACTGGGAAAAAAATTGCAAGCTGGGAGAAGAGGGAAACTAAACTTGACAATTACATTCTTTCCACAGATGCTTTCTACTAATATCTGTAAATAAAACAGGAATCAATTATTCTGAACTTTTTATCATAGCACAAATGTTCTGCTGGAACACATGTACACAGTTTGGGCTCTACCAACCAAAAGTGTCAGGGAGGTCAGTGGAAGGACTCCAAAGCTGCTTCTCTGAAATATCTTCTAGTGCCATCTCAGCAGGTCTTGTTAATATGTACAAAAAGCCACGAGCAAAATAAATAATCTTTTTAGAGCAACTAACAGTCAGAAGAACAAAGATGCAATAGTCCTCCTTTTACAGTCAGGAAAAAGGTTTGTTTCTCTTCTGGCTGCTTTTTTAATAGGCACTGTCCTGTGGGATTGGGGAAGAGGAAAGAGCAAACACAAAGAAAAGAAAGAGGATAGCAGATTAAGCTGAAGTGTCAGGGATGTCTGCAGAGGACTGTAATAGACAGCCAGCATTCATCATCTTTGTAAGATAATAGGATGGGAGCTTGAAGATATTTTTCCATGTGGCAGGGGAGGTTTACATTGGACATTAGGAAGAAGTTGGAATGGGCTGCCCAGGGTGGTGGTGGAGTCACCATCCCTGGAGGTATTTAAGGAAAGACTGGATGGGCACTTAGTTCACATGTGGTGTTAGGTCATGTTTTGGCCTCAATGATCTCAAAGGTCTTTTCCAGCCTATTTGATTCTGTGATTCTGTGCTTCTGTGATTCACTTGTACTTTAGATCTCTGTATTCAGATTCACCACCAAGGAGAAGTTCTGCTGTGCTTACCAAAAACTCTGTAAGTAACACTAAATGAAAACCTAACTGCTCAGTAAACTACACTGGAGACTCAGTCCTCTGTCTGTGATAATTTCACAATGGAGAGAGTTTCAGCACAATTTCCAAACATATTTAGCACTGAATTTCTTTATTGTTAAATAAGTCTGTATAGCTACCATTCTTTGTTCGTGAGAATCGTCACTGGTAAAATATACAGGCTCCTCTCTCATTCATGCTAGTTTAAGTAGTTTCTGGGTGCACACTTTCAATATTTCTAATAATGACAGATAGAAACTTGAATTTCAGATCTCAATGGTATGTATGTTCAATAGAAGTAGCAATTAGGAAAAAGGGAACAGATCTCCTGTGAAATAACTGAGAGACTGTGAACATGGGATCCCTATGGTTTTCTTTTTGCTGTCATTTTTCCAATATGAACTACAGTTTAATGAGACCAGGTTTAATTTTCAGACATGAAATCTGAATCAGCTAACTGATAAAGGAGTCCATGTCATATATTTCCAGAGTCTCGTTTGGGAAGCCAATCAGTCAACTGTTACTACATTACACACATTACAAAGACATTGAAATCATTCTTTAGTCTTAAAAACTTATTGCAGCAGCAGCTAGGGATGCCTCATGTACTAAACAGATTTTTTTCTGATCTGGGTCTTGATCATATGTTTGTCTCAGGCATATTTGAGAACCCCACATTTTTCATAAGCCTTCAAAATGAAAATCAATTAACGTGAACAGAAAAGAGATTTATATTCATCTGTAACATCATTTAAAAATTATGATGGTGAGCAAGACTTGCTAGCTAAACAGATGGGAAAATGATGATCTTTTTCATGATACATCTCTTGCTAAATTTTTTAAATTTTTTTAGGCTGCAGCCAAAGCTCTTCTATTTAAGAAGTGAAGTAACTTTCTAAAGTCTTTCTTAATATTTTGTATTGTAGCTGTTTTATTTGTTGCTAAACATGACACAAATGTGATCCTCATGATCTACAAGAGTAAGAAGAATTGAATGATTTTTGCTACTCAAAAGATTTTTAGATTATGTATCTTTCACAAAGTCCTATAAAGAAAAGGGTCATATTCAAAACAAAACCCAGGCAATTTGGTTTTCAAAATGGGATAGAATTATCTTCTCTGGATTTTTCTTTTTGTGAAATTCTGTGTACACATGGGCAGGAATGTCCTTAAGATGAACTGCAGGGAGTATGAGGATAGCTTTGGTTGTAAATTGGAACTGTTCCTGTCTCACAGTTCTGTGCTGTGATTGGTGTCTGCCAACAGTTCTCCACAAAGTCAGTCTTGCAGCCTGTAACAATTTAAGTTCTGCTTAGAAGATCACAGAATCTTCTGGGAGGTACCACAGTGGGGTTATCTGGTCTAGCCTCCTTGGAGATGATAATAGTGACAACACTGAAACCCTGGTATGAGAACAGGTAAGGAGATGCATCTTCCTGATTTCTTTTTTTCTTTCCATTTAAATTAATAGATAAAATTTCAGAGAAAGTCAGGTTACAAGATGAGCAACAAAGGCAAGTTTTTGAACTTCCACAAAGTTTCAGAACACAAATCACCTTTCTCTTGAGCCCTTTGTCTCAATATCTCAACAACTTTTGTTATTAATTCTAAGAAATTTGTCAGTATGCTTTAATTTTCCTTCCAGCACCAAGCGGTCAACATTTATAACATCAAGATTTCTAACCCTGCAACAGATGGTGGTCACACAAAAACTGCTTATGGATAACAGTCTCTGGCCTGCACCCATTCCCTACTATATCCAGGAAAGACTGGAGCAAGTGCTAGTTGACAATGGCAAAAATGTGCCATAGATCACTCTAACAATTTAACTGTACAGAAGTTGATTTCCAGTAGCCAAAAGCATTTCCTGGTACCATTTCTTTTGCTGGTACAGACAGTCAAAGATCAGGTTTGCCTACAGACCATGCTGTTAAACCAGTGAGAGTAATTTTAAAATCTGACTTTCTGAATGAACATCATGTGCTACATGTACACAGACATTAAATACAGCTGGGAGGCATATGCATGCCAAAGGGTTTGTTACTCTGTGACTTCTTGACCTGCTCTGTTTTTCTTGCACTTGGTCTAGGGCCTCTTTGCAAAGTCAGGGTTTTGCTGTCTCAATTTTTCCGTCAAACTCAACAAATTTTATCTTACATGATTTCCTACATCACTCCTCACATGCTTTTAATGATAGCAAGGTTTTCTCCTCAATGTTATCCCATTAAAATTGTTATAATTGTTATAATTGTTATAATAACATGTTATGTCATCTCTTCATGGTTTAAACTATCATAGGCCAAGCCTTTGCTTAGATGTACTTCTTTTTCCCTGCTAGGGATGCAGCAGCTGTGAATTTTAGGACAAACACAGAAAAACATGAACAGCCAAGGACTTCTTGGGAGTTCAGTAGTCACATAGTGACTGTGCATGTTTCTATCACACTGTAAGTTATTCAGGGATGCACACAAACAAGATTACCCTAGGGATTATTAAAAGAATTATTTTTTTAATTAATTAATTCATTCATTATTCATTTAAATTAAGCAAAAATGAAGGCATTTGTTTCTGGATATGACACAAATGCCCTATGATACTTTAAATAACGCCAGCAAGGTAAGGAACCAGGCGTGATAGGGAAATGGCCATTAATAGTAATACATTTTTATTTCACATTTCAAAGGAATGTCACAATACTTTTACTTCTGTACTGATACGTTTTTCACTCTCCACAGAACAAGCATGCACAGCAAAAAAGACAACACATTCAGAATGAGCCTGAACTTGAACACTGAAATATAATGCAAGAATTGAAGAAATTACTTATGTGATTCTCCATCCCATTATACTGCAGAGGTTTTTACATTACTTTGTAATAGCCTCAATTCACCAACACTGGTTTTTACTCTAAAGGAGAATGCCCACAGTTTTAAAAACCTCTTATGTGTAAAGGAAAGGGAGTGAAAGATAGCTAATGTACAGTAGCTACAGTGTCTGTATTAAATCTCATTATTATCATTGCTGCTACCATTCAATCTAAGTCATTGACACTGCAAAGCAAAATCTTTCCTCAAGAGGTAAGCCTTTTGCAAAATCGTTCTATTGTAGGGAAAAGAAAAAGGAGATGGAAGAATTGCACTGAAGCTGGAGTCAGAGCAAGATGTTTGTGCAAGATCCAAACTGATGGACAAATCTCTGTGGGTTAGGAAGCTTACCAGTTTCTAACTATTTAAATGACAATAAGGAAATAATCTACAAATTGTTGTTAACCCATTTTGTGGCAGGAAATCAGCTGGAATGTAAGAGAAAACAAAGAGAATTGGAATCAGTTAGAAATAAGAAATGGCTTTAATTTTTGTTGTATTTGCCCTCCCCCTGCCAAGTGAAAGCAATTCACCCAATGCCAAGCTTAATTACCAGAAGTATAAAATAGAAAGTTTTACAGACTTAAGTAGGTGTTCACTGGAATTTAAATTGAAATGACAATACTTTATGTATTATCTGTGGCACACCAAGAATGAATGCCACACAACAGTGATTTTTCAGGCTGAGAGTTGTAATTAATCCTTAGAAAAAATTAAAAGTTCATTATCCTTTCCTCAAACATCACATAGTACAGAAGCATCAGTATTTCATTGCAGCTGGATCAGTTGATTTGGAAACTATAAAATTCTTTTGTATGGAAACACAAAGCAAAATATTCTCTTTCAATGATTATTTTATAGCAGGCAATAACAAAGATAAACTAGTGCTCCCCCTTACAACACCCTGATTTTAGTCATTCATTACTTTGCCAGACTTCAATTGATTAGGTGTAATTTTCCAAGCCATTTTCCTTTTGTACTGCTTTTGCTTTTATTTCTCTTTCTAGATGATCTAGTGTTGTGCATTTTTTACTGAAAGCAAAAAGCGCTCATTTTGGTTTAAATTTAGAATTTAAATGGGTTTACCATTTCAAAAATACTAAAGAAAGATAACCCTGTTTTACTATTATAATGTAGGGATTTTTTTTTTCTTTTTACAATCCATCGTGATTGTACATTTGCGCACTGTATTTGCCCAGAAATTTTTGCCACTCTTATGCAACAACTCCCCCAAAGTCTGACATTTTAAACTAGCTTATGTTTTTCAAAATGTTTCACATTGCATTTTCTGAGTAGAATTTATATCATTCCTGTTGTCTGATGGCAGAAGTCACAAAATTTGCTCAGCATGATGTAATTCCTAAGTGTTCTGGAGGGTCGTGACTCAGATGTTTCAAAAAGGGCATACAAAGTAAGTGGGTACCTTGTCCGGTGCCACTTCGGCCTAGGCCCCTGCAGACAATCAATACTGATTGATCTTATTGTACTGTCATGAAAATACATTTTTTAATGTCCAAGAAAGATCAAGTTATTTTGTATTCTGATGAAACCACAATTAGTCCATTTGGGGATAAATTAATAACTCTATATTGGATGGATTTGAATTGTGAATAATTTAAAGCTACATAAATAAAAAAGTATTGATTTCATTCAATTGATTCAGGGTCTTATTAAAAAAGCAGCATCAGTGTAAAACTCTTTTGTAATGTGTCCACAAGACAATGTATTACCATTTTGAAAGAGAAGTATAAGTTTACCGTCTTCTAACTTTTGAGTGGTTAAGCAGACTTAAAAAACATCATGCTTATTTATATCTAGACAGCGATACACAAGAGTGATTCTCCAGATGTCAAACAGAACAGCCTGAGTAAAGATGAATGGAGCTATTAGTATTGAATTCAGTAGAACAGAGTGTAAAAAAAGAACAAATTTATTGGACACTTCTGCAAGAACAAACAAAAAGGATCAGCGAGGCTTGGGAAGAAGATACCATGCAGAGTCAGAGTTAAGTGGAAAAGTCTATTGTATTAGAGATAGATGACCAAAAAAAAAAAAAAAAAAGCAAGTTATATGCTACCTCTACATGCTGCAAATAAACTTATACCAAAGGTTTTTCCAGACTATACAGCAAGCCATTATTTCCACTTCTTTTATGGATTATCAAGAATTCCTTCCTACCTAGATAAGGGAGAGAGAAAGTTTTCAGAGACAACACCCCTCAAAACAGCAGATCCATGACACCTGTGCAGTCCAGCTCTGCATTTTGGGCTTTCTCAAATCTTTTCAGTGCAGCAACCAATCCTTTTTGTTGCAGTTTAATGGGTTTTGACAGCTTTGTGCATGGAAAACAGGAAAACTACATTGGCATATCTAAGCACTAGGTCTGCACTCCTAAATTCTCCATAGACTTTTTAAGCTTTAAGCTATGATTGATTAATGTTACTGTCTTTTGACAGAGTTAGTTTACCACTTCAAAAATAAACAAAAAAACCTACCAAAAGGACATGCACACAAACAAAACCAAACAAGGAAACAAAAAAAATTCCTTTCTTTTAACCCTCCTTTTTCTTTCTACTTTTCTCATAGGTGCCATAGTCAACTTGAAATTCATCAGCCTAAGTCAGTCCTGTGGAGTTGGCACAACCCCACCAGCATTCAGGAGGCTGCCAGATGCAAATTCCATGGGCAATTGCACCTGAAGTTCTTAATTGTCCTTAGAGTTGGTTGCACATATATAATGTCTTTAAAGAGTTTGCAAGGTGAATTTAACAACTTTGGGTGAGCACCACAGCCCTTGCAATACAAAATTAGCAAAGAATATGAAGCACATTGCTTTTCTCAATCATGAGCTGTGACCTACAGATCTGTGGGATCTCAACTTCCAAAATCTTTTCGATTCACAAGAAAGTGAAAATCAAATTTCAGTTGCTGGTTGCTGACAGACTCATGCAAAGCGTAATAGGCAGGGTACCTGGAAATCACAGCTTCCACGCTGCCTGAGTTTCCAGCATGGAATTCCACAAAACTGCAGTGATTCTTTTTCCTTAACTGTAACTGAGTGATCTTTTGTTCTGGTGTCATAGATAACTCCTGGAGAAGTTCCCTTTTTACAGTTCTACCAGCTTGCTCCATGGTGTAAAAATCCTGTATGTCGGGAGAAATATTATACAAACGAGTAAGATCTTTTCTAGAAACAGTTTATGAAAGGGAAAAGAAATACTATAAAATGCTTAAAGCTTTCTCTTTTTTTCCAATGTTTATATGGTATTCTCAAGCAAGGGGCAGATATTTTCATTTACATGACCAGAATTTACAACCACGTGGAAGTTGTCATAATTGACAGGTTTTATGCTGGCAGTGGTGTAGATGTTGTATGCGTTGTCAGCAGCTGAGTGTCAGGTCAATTGAAGATGAGAAACCACAGCAGCAGAGTAAGACTTTGTTTTGATTTGTTTTTGTGTGTATGCTGACATAGTAATCTTCCTTAAAATTTATCTTATATTTGGAGTCATCTGATAAAAGAAAATTCTTGCATCTGTGTTATAAATAAGATACAGTATTTTCTTACTCTATCACATTTACACATCTCAAACAACAGGATGAATTGGAAAAAATGGTGGTATATAAAATACTTTTATATACTCTTATACAATATATAAATACTTCTATGGAAAAAAACCCTGTAAAACTTTGGTATTTCAGTTGAAACAACGATTTTTAGATATTAAAATGATAATTCCATTTTTTAACTGACATTATAAAAAAATATTGATTCACGCTGCTGGTTAAGGAGAAAAATCTGTTCTATTTCCCCAACTAAAACATTACGCAGGCTTTAAAATTGGTATTTCTTCCAGAAATATATAAATAATTGTATTAAAATTGGCCTTTTCTGATCTGAACACTGTCAGTTAATTCAGATGGATTTAGATTTGAGCTTTTCAGCATCAGACTCCGCCAGCTTGTGTTGCCCTATTAACGCTTAAGGAGGGTTTTTGTTTACTGCTGCTCCTTTCCTGAGGAAAGGAGTATCTGCACAATTCTTAAAACAACATAAACATTTGAAGACCAGAATGTATTATGGTACGTGAACATACTTTTAAGACATTAAAAAAACTCATGAAGTTTTAGAACATACTTTTGAAGACAGTAGTTTTTCTGCAAAGGTATATTACTATTTGTTCCAGCTGCTGATGAAGAACTAAAAGAATAAAACGGGAAGGGAAGGGAAGGGAAGGGAAGGGAAGGGAAGGGAAGGGAAGGGAAGGGAAGGGAAGGGAAGGGAAGG